>JAGXJF010004293.1:0-167514 GCA_019208055.1 Stipa capillata | reverse complement strand
GACCCGTCTGTGCTATTTGTACAGACGGTTTCAAATTGGAGCCGTCTGTGTTGTAGCTCTGAGTGCTAGTTTGAGTCAAAATTCAACTCTAGTTTGAGAGATTTTAGTAAAACAACCATAACTTTCTCATACGAAGTCCGTTTTGGGTCCACGACCACTCAAATCGAAGCTAACGATGACGCGCATCTTAAAAAAATACACGTGTATACACTTGTACACATCTTGACCCTCGAAATTCGGCTTCTAAGTAGGACTTTTTCGCTCCGGAAGTTTTTCCGTTACTTTTTTTGATCTTGCGGAGGGCATATCTCCTTCACCCGGACTCCGAATTGGGTGATTCTTGTTTCCCTGGTTAGCTTGAGTCGAGGACTTGCTTTCCACCTTGGTCCCAACTTCTGCCGAGCACTTTCATCCGGGTGCCGTTTTCAAAATCTTCGATTTCGGGCCGGGATTTCCACTAGTCGTTTCGCCGACTTTCTCAGAATTGGTGCAAAATTTCTGGAGATGTAGAGTTTGGCCTCTCGCTCACAGCCGTGAAAACCGTTTGACAATCGGAGCTGTCAAACTCCCTCCTCGACGCTGCCACTTTCCTACCACGGCAAAAAAATCTGCAGTTTTTGCTGCCGTGGCAGCAGAGATCAACTAGCCATGCTTCATCTATTTGTATAGACGGTTCCAAACTTAGAACCGTCTGTACTGTTTGATTTGTACAGATGGTTCCAAGTTTAGAACCGTCTGTACTGTTTACAGATTTGTACAGACTGTTCCAAACTTAGAACCGTCTGTAGTGTTTGATTTGTACAGACGGTTCCAGTTTAGAACCGTCTGTATTGTTTATAGATTTGTACAGATGGTTCTAAACTTAGAACCGTCTGTACTATTTGATTTGTACGGACGGTTCCAGTTTGGACCCGTCTATGATATTTGTACAGACGGTTCCAATTTGGAACCGTCTGTACTGTAGCGTCCCGCTTTTTGGGAACCGTTTACTCATTTTCTCAGATGGTTTTCATTTGGAACCGTCTGTGATACTATTTATACAGACGGCTTCAAAAAACCGTCTGTACAGGGGCGTCCCGTTAAATGAATTCTGTAGTAGTGGAATCAGCCCATCAGCTTACATTAATCAGTATGATCTTCATGGCCCTGAGATGACAGTAAGGGAGAGATGCTCGACATTTCTGCAAGATTTCAAAACGTTGGCAGTAGAGCAGGTAATTAGGTTGCTGAAGCAAATGTCCAAATTCGAGGTAAGGACCTTGATTTCAGGAAAGTTTAGTTACCCATCCCCTCTACAAAACCAAGTGCGCTAATTTTGTCACAGATGATATAAATCATGAATGTTGCAAAATCAGTTGCGACGCAAGTTGATCTTAACGATGGACACCGACCGTCTCATAGCGATTATATCTAAAAGTAATCAAGTGAGGAGGAAAGATACCGATATTTGTTAATGAGATCTAGTTGAAGCCTATATCCCTGGGGCTGTTGTCAGGCGCACCTTCCCTTTATTTCTAGATTATCCCTGTTGACACCTCATTCTCCGAGGGCTGACTTGTCTGACTGCCTTACAGGGCCGGTCCGATCGTCCTCTACGTGATGACTCCGATAGATCCGAACTGACTTGTGGTTACAATTAGCGGAACCCCTCTTTTATAGGAGCCTAGGTTACAGACGTTTCTAATTCAAACTCTACTAACCCTATCCGCTAGTTTAACTCCAATTCCATCACGTAACCTACTCATACACACATTCGACACTTTTCAAGAATTCCACCTTGGCGAATATGACAATGAAATTGTCGTGCCTAAATCTCCATGCACTGTGGAATTGAGTCTTCTCCCACTACTACAGAACAGCTCATCCTGGACGGCACATCGCAGACGGGTTCATGCGCCCGTCTAGGATAGAAGCCATTCCAGACGGGCCCACGAACTACCACGTCTGTGATGACTTTTGCCCGGGACCTAGTGTCTTGGATGATATGTCATCCAAGACGGGTCGTAGCCTACCGTCTGGAAAGAGACATCGCAGACGGTTCATCCTGCAACCCGTCTACGAAGGAACACGTTATCGCAGACGGCTCGAGGTTGAACCATCTGCGATGACACAACAGAGACGCACATGTTATGAACCGTCTGCTATGTGTCAACACATCGCAGGCGGCCTTGTGTTCACGTGTCTGTGATATGTCATTAAAGGCGGTTCAAGTGGCTAAACCGTCTGGAATGATTTCTCCACCTTTATAACAGAACTAGTGCTCCCATTCTATTAGGGTTTCCTAGGTCTGTCGGGCTGGTGGCGGCAGCTGAGGCGATTTTGGGGGAGGAGAAGAAGATTGGAAGGAGATAATTGATTTGGTGTGCCAATAGGTTAGTACATTTGGTTACTTAGTTAGTTTAATTGCTATCTAACCCTAGATGTAGTGCAATTATGTTCTATTAGAAGGTGATTTTGGTTTAATAGATTTGTAGGCATTGATGAATGGTTTTTTAATTGTGGTTTAGATGTAATATATATGCATGCTTGAACCCGATAGGTCTAGGTTGGATGGTTTTGGCATAATTGGAGAAGTGACTAGAGAGAGCGATGAGCTTAATATTTATTTTGACTCAAATAGATAATTAATAAATCAACATATTTTTATATGTATGTCATAGTGCCGATGGATCGAAGATGGATGTATGATGCGAACCGCTGAGTATATCAGTGGCGTGAACGAATTTTTAAGAGTAGCTGAGGATGATATGTCGAGTAGGAAGTTTGGTCATATGTGTTGTCCATGCTATGACTGCAAGAACGAGAAGATGTTCAAGAGCACAGCTCAGTTACAAGATCATTTGATCCGTAGGGGATTCATAGCTGGCTATACAAATTGGATCCATCACGGCGAACACACGGAGGGGAGCATTGCAAAGAGTTGAATCCGGAGGCTGATGATGATTCTGAGTTTGATGAAGAGGATGCCGAGATGCGTACCAATGACGACGATCTCGAGCAAATGCTGGGCGATGCTGAAGGTAATGACCTTGGTGGCAGGCAATATGACAAATTTCTGGGTCTAATGGATGACCCGGAGAGACAATTGTACCATGGTTGCAAGGAGAAATATACCCGGCTGTCAGCTGTTCTGGAACTGCTCAAATTGAAGGCAAGCGGAGGTTGGTCTAACAAAAACTTTAGTGTACTTTTACAACTCTTGGCAGACATGCTTCCCGACGGGAACGAGTTGCCAAAAAGCACATACAAAGCTAAGAAGATTCTCTGTCCGCTAGGAATGGATGTACGAATAATACATGCTTGCAAAAACGACTGCATCCTCTTTCGTAAAGAGTATGAGAATCTATATGTATGTTCGGTTTGTAAGACTTCCCAATACAAGAAGCACAACAATGCTACGGATGATAACATCGAGAGCAATGAGGAGATGAACGACATTCCGGCCAAGGTTGTATGGTATCTTCCTATCATTCCTTGACTGAAGCGTTTGTTTGCAAATGTTGAACATGCAAAGAAAATGCGGTGGCACGCGGAGGGCCGGAAAGTTGATGATTTGATTAGACACCCAGCGGACTCCATCCAGTGGAGAAACATTGACAGGAAATTCCCAAATTTTGGTGCGGATTCTAGAAATGTACGGTTCGGGATGAGTACGGATCGAATAAATCCCTTTGGTAACATGAGCAGTCGTCACATCACTTGGCCTGTGGCTCTTTGTATGTACAACCTCCCACAACCATATTGACATCTCCATCAGTGCTTCTTTTCATTAGATAATGCCTCTTTATATGCCCTCACTCCTTGCAATTATAGCACTGTAGCCCTTTCTTGCTCTTTGACTTGGCCTTTGAACCTCCAGCCTCGTCCCCCTCTTGCTTCTTCCCATTATGGTCATACTTGACTAGCAACCGTTTAGCATGAGGAGTTTCCACTACAACGTTCTTCTTCTTGCACTGATCAAATGCCATAAGTGCTACAGTAATCTCCACCACGGTGATGGTATCCTTGTTGTACGTCAGTGTAGTAACCACATGCTCATAGGAGGGAGGCCAAGAACAAAAATTAACAATAGCCTTTGTTTTCATCATCAATTTTCACCTCTAGTCGAGCTAGATCCGTGATTACCTGATTGAAGACATTGATGTGCTCTACAAGCTCTTACCCTTCCTGCTTCAGGTACAGCTTGTTGGTCAGTGATTTGGACATAACTTGAGCCCCCAATTTCTCCCAGATTTCATTAGGCGAATCTCCAAGTCCATCACATGGTACATGACTTGATCTGATAGGCTTAGCCGTATGATCCCGGCAGCCTTGGCCTTTAGACCTTTCCAATCATCTTTGTGCGTCTTGGCAGGCTTCTCGGCATCTTTCTTGATCACCTTCAAGCACCCTTATAGTGCTAATAGATCCTTAACTCTAGTCTGCCATAGTGCAAAGACGTTCCTGGTACCATCAAACTTTGTCACCTCGAATACGAAGTTTGACACCATCATTGCCCGAGCTGGTCTGACTGGTTCCTCTAGTCGGTCTGACCAGTCTGACCCAGAGCCACCCGACAACTTGCTACAGGCCTCCTCCTCCTCTGACATGTCGGTCTGACCGACTTGATATCCGACCTGACTGCTCTCCTTGGATGAAGAAACCTCACTCATCAAATCCTCCTCGCCCTAGTTCGCCGTGGTGGATCTCCGGTCTGACCGCTCATGGAGGCCGGTCTGACCGCTTGAGAGCCGCCGCCTTCTCTACCTTCAAAAACTGTGCACGTCGCTTGCCGAAGACTTTGCTATTGCTGTTTTCTAGCTAGAGGTTATGAATCTCCGAGCTCTTACTCCATAGCCCTCCCCTGCCCCTATATTTAAAGAGATACTAGAGCCCTCCACCTACTCCGACTCAAACTCAAACTCCAAACTTTTGATTCGAACTGGAGTACAATTCGAACTCCATCTCCACCTTCAATAAGACCCCTTGTGGTTGTCCCTAACCACCCATGTCCTCTGATCTGGTCTCCTCTTCTCCCATGCACACGTTATTGTAAATCGGACCACGTCCTCGTCAAATTGAAGCCACTAGGCCTTGTCTGACACCTTCGTATCCTGGACCAGTCTTGTACATCACCATGCACTAGAGCCCCTGGCCCTCCTCAGCATAGCGAGCCATCATGGCTCTCTCTCCACCGAACGCTGCCTCTGTCGAAACCGCTGGTCTGGCTGGCCTTGGCCGCCATTCTAACCGGCCAATGCCGTAGCCTCGGTACCTCGGCAACTCAGACTCTGGCCCGAGTCCAAGTCGAGCTGGTGACCCCGCCAGTCTAACCAGCCCATTGGCCCGTCTGACTGCCGGTGTCGCGCCCTCCTAGACACCCTAACTGGATTGGATCCAGCTTCAAGTCCGGGTCAGAGTCGATTGTGCGGCCGGTCTGACCGCCTGTACCGTCACCGCACACCCCGCTGCCTGTAACTGGTTCAACCAACCTCGAGAGGTCTCACTACATTATGACGAAGAATCCACCACTTCGACGGATCTCGCCCTCTCCACTTGTAGATTCATACACAGGACATGTGTGCCGCTGTCCTTGCCGACCGTGCTCATAGTTGACAAGCTTCCTCAGTCTCTATCGAGTTCCTCCACATTGCTTCAAGATCCTCCAAACTTGCGCTCTTATACCACTTGTTGCAAAACTAGTGTCGGCATGAGTTGATCTTGACCACAGACACCGGCCGTCCTGCAGCGGTTAGATCTAGAAGCAGCGAGGAGAAAAGACACCGATATTTGTTAACGAGATTTAGCCAAAGCCTACATCCCCGGGGCCGTTGTCGGGTCCACCTCCCCTTTATTCCTAGACTATCCCCGTCAACATCCTGCTCTCCGAGGACCGACCGGTCTAACCACCCTTTGCGGGATGACTCCGACAGATCCGAATTGACTTGTGGTTACAATAAGCGACACCCTCTTTTTGTAGGAGCCCATGTTACAGACGTTTCCAATTCAAACTCTACTAACGCTATCCGCTAGTTTGACTCTAGTTTCACCATGTAAACTACCCGTAAACATGATACTTTTCAACAATGAAGAAAGTCATCACGGAGAAGGAGGCTGCAATCACCCCTCATACATACATGAAGGTAAACACTATCCTTTTCAATAACCTTTTTCTCCTGATCACTTTGAACAACACTTAAAATACCACCTTTCCTTAATATAATTCTTGTGTGGTGTTCTATCCTTTTGGTTCTTTTAAAATCTGATAGTTTGTGGTGCTCTTTTAGAGACTTTTAAGAATCTAATTATTTATTGTTTGTGGTGCTTTCAGGTTAGCGCTCGTGGTGCTGCTTTCTGTGACTCACGTATAGCCTATTTGTGATGTATATTGTTTGAAGAGATATATCTTTTGGTCCCTTTTCAGCTCCTACTCTGTATGGTTTATTTTGCTAGTCTAGGAATATTAATTTGAGGCTAACACCCTCTACCTCGAAATCTTGATGTAACTTGAGATAGATGTTTAGGATTCGAGGCAGCTGGTTTTGCCTTGACAACATTCTAAAGCCAAGCAGCCACATCTGCCTCCAAAGTTTTTCATTGGGCATCAAGAAGACTATGCTTTCCCTCTCAATTTTTCTAAGTGCCAGGAGCACTATCAAAAACTTGACGAAACAAAATTTGCCCTTGGTCTCACCATCTTGCCTCCTCCCGCAACACAACACCGCCTCACACCTGCCCACAGCATCACCACCTCATGCTTGACCACAATGCTCGCTATCGCCTCACGCCTGCCCATAGCACCACGCCGTCGCCTCCTTTTCTCCCTCACTACACCTCTTGTCCTCCGACACTGTCAACCCTGTCCACCTCCACACAGCCCCAAAGCCCAGCAGCCTCCACCCCAAATTTGTCACTGTCGTCACCTCTACCCCTATCATGATCACTCTTCCTGAGCTCCTCAAGAAAATCCGGCACCACATCTCCACCAGCCGTCTCACCATGCAAATCTGGTGTCGCTCTCGTTGTGGCTACCTCCTTGTGCATGTCACCACCTCTACCTTCGCTGTTGTGCTCCTCGCGCTCAGTGCCCTAGCATTGTCGCCTGTGTCTTCATGGTTGACCACCTCCTGACGGTGACCTCTGCATGCGGTGAGACAAATATTTAACCTGACTAAAATTTTAGTTGCTTTTTGCTAGGTTTGTGAAAATGGAAAACTGATTTGGGTGCTTTTTGCCATTCTGTTGATACAGAATTGCTGTTAGAAAAATTGCAGAACTAGGAACCAACCATATAGGCATGAGCCTATAACAGGGTTTTCTTGTTCTGCTAGTTTTCTTTATGGTGTTCTTTCTCACTAGGATTTCAAAAATTGAGGCTTGCAGTCATGCTTCTGCACTTATAGATCTGTGGATTATCGATTGTGGCTTATGATTACCAGGAGTAGCATATATCTGCAAGTTAACATGCAGTAAAAAGATTTTGAATATTTGCTTCACATTCTTTGTGACAAGGAACATACGTTTCTTTTTTTTGTTGTGTAGGAAACTTGTCAGTACTGGATCTCTAATTGCTTTTAATTTATTTTCATGCTTCAAAAAGTCTGCAGCTATATATCCCAAGAACTACGCTGGGCATCATCCAATTACAAGGTTCCCTTCACTTATCTTTCAGATCCATATCATATGAATGAGCTGGTTGATGATGTATGATGATATCAGAAATATAATGCTAAGTTGACATATATAAATGTTGAGAATTTAGTACCCTAATGAATGTCTAGGGCTTGGGCATCCAAGCATTGGCATTGCTGCTGCCTACTAGGTGCTTGAGAAAATGCCGAGAAAATATTTCTTATTTTTCTGAGCACTGTGTAAGCTCATGTGTAATACCTTCCTTGCACAAAAATTGCACAAAGCACACCCACACTGTAATTATATGTTTATAGTTGAACTGGCACTAGTACAGAAATCATTTGTACAGACGGTTCGGAACACCCGTGCGGGACGGTTTTTCGAACCGTCTGTACGAAAGAGTCTGTACAAATCAGGTTTGTACAGACGGTTGAAGAACCGTCTGTACAAATAGAGGAGTACAGACGGTTCCCAACTAGAATCAACACAAATCGCGTATTACAGACTGTTCCCAACTAGAACCGTTTGCACAGATGGAATACTGCAGACGGTTCCAACTAAGAACCGTCTGCACAAATCGACTATTACAGACGGTTGCAAAATAGAACCGTCTGCACTAATTATTTGAACAGTACCTCGAGAAAGTTTATACAGACGATTCTGGATAGAGAGCCGTCTGTACAAACGCTTTTGAGGTGCTGGTGCAAAGCATTTGTGCAGACGGCTCTACGAGTAGAACCGTCTGTACAAATCTATACAAATTCTTTGTACAGACGGTTCCAGATACAGAACCGTCTGTACAAACAATTTGTACAGACGGCTCTGTACCTGGAACCGTCTGTACTCTTGAGTCACCCTGCCACAGTGCTGCCGTGGCAGCAGAAACGGTGGTTTCCACTGTTGCGGTAGGGCGACGGTGCTGCAGCCTGCTGCCGCGTCAGCGGAAACTGCTGTTTCTGCTGCCGTGGCAGCAGTGCGGCGGGGTGACGGCGATGCAGCTGGTGCCGCGGCAGCGGAAACCGCTGTTTCCACTGCCGCGGCAGCAGTGAGACAGGGCGTATAGTCATTGATCTCAAACTTTTTTATTCAGAAGCAAACATTAAACGTCATTAATTCTCAACCACAAAGTAATTCAGAAGCCTCCGTAATCACATTAATTAAGTGTCATTCTCGAATACAAAGTTCACAAGCAGTAACCTATTAACCGTTTTTCAGGTGCAAATCTTGAGGGTTATGGAATTCTCCGGTGTCCTTCAGCAGTTGGGATAGTAGAAAACCTATTAACCGTCTTTGAACATAACGGACCTCGTCACTCTGGAGCTCTTTTGTGGGAAACTTAAATGTCTGTAGAAGGAAACTAAAATAGGTTAGGCACAACGTCAGAACGATGAAAAATATAACTGAATACGGTGTAATGACATTAACCTCCAGATCTACTGCACTAGAGCTAACGATCTACAACATATATGTCGCGACATAGTATCAACAGAGGTTGTTGCCCGGCGGCTGCTTGTGGCACTGCAGAAAATCACGATTACGTGCAGGGTAATTTTAGTTTTATCGAATACATACTAGAACGTGCGAGGTCATTACTCACGGGCGAGGGAGGAATTATTACCGGGAAATGAAATCGGTGGGTCGGTTCGGTTTTTTTCTGTTTTCACAGGCCCCCCTGGAAACGTACGTCTTTAACGCCCCGTTGAGCACCCTCGTCAAATCTGCGTACCCGTTCTTCGACCCTTGCATCGATCCTTGCATCAATCCTTTGTTCTAGGCTGGCATATATTTCTTCCATCAGCTCTCTTGTCATCCATTCACGCTCGGCTGCCTCGCGCTCTGCTCTGCTTCTCCTCCGACTCCTGTATGAACCCGCATCATCGGGGAATCCCAACTTCCATGGAACCGTCACCCCCACGCCACGCGTTCGACCCGGGTGCTCTTTGTTTCCCAGAGCCGAGGTTAGTATATCTTTTTCCCTGGCGGCTTGGAAAGTTCCTTGAGAGGATTCTTCTGACAGTCACACGATGTTTTCGGCCACTAGCATGGTTTCGTGCTTCCTGAAGGCGACGGTGCCATCAGCGGAGATGTTGGCCCTCGCACGATACCAGTTTCGGGCCCGCCTCTCCGGGATCTGGGAGAACGGTGTCTCGCGACTCTCCTGTGATGCCCGCTCATCCTCCCTTCTCCATTCCAACTCTTTGCGCACGTACCCACCGCTGCCGAGCCTGTGGGGGTGAATGTTGCATGCTTGCCGCGCCTTGTTTGCTTGACTCCACTACACAAATTCCTCCGAAGTGCACCTCTCCACAAATTCTGCCCATTGATCCTCCAAGTACCCATAAGTGTTCGGGTCCTGCCAATAGGGCATAAGATCATTCTTCACGTACGTGTTGTAAAGCTCGCTCTTGAAGGTCTTTCGCACCTTGCCCATCTTGGCTTTTGCCTGTCTTTCCACCTCCTTCTCGGTACCTTCTAGGAAGTCGAATTGTGCTTTGATTGTGTTCCACAGGAACTCTTTCTCGGTATTCGGCACTGACGGCTAGCTGGCGTACGTTATCGGGACCTTTGTCCTCGCAAGTGAAGTGCACGCTCTACGGAATGCCGCCTGAGCCTGCTGAGGCAATATGGGCACACCCTCATCACTGACATGCGTTATCGTGTAGTGACCCTTCGGCATTTGATTTTTGCCTCGGCCACCTCGCTTTCGCTTCTGCCCATCCATTCCTTCAGTTTGCTCATGAGACGAGGCTTCTGCATGTTGTTCAGGCAACGGTTCAGCTGGTTGAGGAGACAAGTACAGCTCAGCTTGTTGAGGAGAAGATGCCGGAGGCACTTCATGTTCATCTCCGGACGCCATCTTATAAGTTTATTCACTATGAAAGCACATAAATCCAAATCTATCAAAGTTCATGCAATATTTGTGACTGTAAGAATAATAATAAGAGACGCCGAGGAAGATGATATATGTGCATATTGCAAAAGGAAGAAGCTATAGATCAAATGCACTAGCTTTTCTTTCCGTACATAACCAATATAGATATATGCATTCATGTAGAGAGCAGAGAATAATTAAGATGAATATTGTTTCCAAGATGTTAGAACGTTTTGCCTGTACTAAGAGCCGTAACTAATTTCTTGATCTTGGCATCTTCATGTTGCTCCTGCTCATAGTCTTCATGGCTTTCTTTGATGTATTCGGCTCCTCCTCTCGAGTTCCTTCGTTTACACATAGAACTTCTATGCATACATGATTTGAGTTTCAATTTAATTTTACTCAAACGTTATTTACTGCTTGAAACTAAACCAGACGTCACATCAAGTGGTGGATCTACTTAACTAGGCAAGCAAACAAATGTACAAGCCTTACTGCTAGCTGCAATTGTGACCAAATCCATTAAGCATGGGCACTAACATACATCAATAATATCATTTACAGATTTTGCAATGTTTTGGAGTCATAAAGATCTCCTGACGATTGAGCTATTGGAGGCAAATACAACACGATCCTAAACAAAATTTGGTTACAAAATGAGGAACCCCATTGCGTAGACATGCCTAGCACAAAACCAACAACTAAATACTCAAGAACTACTTAGGATAAACTATAGACCGTTGGTATCACTTGACCTCGGCTCATACACCTAGCTCCGGCGCCCGTACTGCTGACATTCACACGCGGCGAGGGGCCGTTCGGCGAGGGTGCAGGGAAGGCGCGCGCAGGATCTGGAAGCGGAGGCAGGAGGAGGTGGACTAGAATAGGGAGGGGGCTTACCTGGGAATGCGAGGTCAGGGAGTCCGTCAGTCGGGGAAGTGGTCTGGCGGCAGCGGCGGCGGTGATGTGCGGCGACGGAGGGGGCGGCTCGGGAGGTCGTCGGGAGTAGCGCGGGTAGGGGCCCGGCGGGGAGGGGCGCCGGCGGGTACGAGACCTTCGGGGAGGAGATCGTCGGGGAGGAGGGCTTCGGGAACCAGCGGCGTGTGCGGCGGAGGAGCAGGGCGCGCGGGAAGATGTCAAAACCTAGCGCGAGAGAGCGGGAGTGCCGGCGCGGGTTTGGGAAGAGATGAGAGTTAGCGAAATACAATTGGTACTTATTAAATGGCAGTACAGACGGTTAGCAACACAGAACCGTCTGTAGTATTGTTAGTACAGACGGCTCGTAGTAGTCAGCCGTCTGTACTATTAATACTACAGACGGTTCGTAGTGTTGAACCGTCTGCACTAATATTACAGGCGGGACACCTCACCTAATTATGGTACTGTCGCGGGGTGTTCGCGGCAATATCCATTTGTTATAGGATTGTCGGGGATGCGTGTATGGAAGATCTAGGCGGTGCACACAAGAAATTTACCCAGGTTCAGGCTCTCCAAGGATGGAGATAATACCCTACTCCTGCTGAATATATTTGACAATCTTGCGTGAAAAAGAGAGTACAATAGGAATGAATGAACGTAAGATCGAGAGTCTAGCCCCCTTTTGCATGGAGGGCTCGGCCTTATATAGGCCTGCGCATCAGCCGACTCGGTCACTCGGCTGAACTACAGTTACTGTCCTAATTAACTGACATTCATATCTGGTAACCGTCCGAGTAACACCAGTCTTCATGCCGGCTGAAACGTATGCCTTGATGAGTTGTAACGCCTGTCTTAATGGCACCCAGACGTTGTACCATGGCAGGCTGTTCTTGGGCCTTCGTCCGAATAGGCCTTTGCGAAGTTGTTGGGCCTGCATCCGAGTGGGCCTTGCCAGGCTTGCTGGGCCGACTCGAGTCATTGGGCCTACCCGGTTGGGCTTCCCTCGTCAGTAGCCCCCGAGTACTTCGAGGTCTTGACACGGATGCCGAGTGGCGAGCTAGTCGTTTGTGCCCGAGTTGCGAGTGGAGAGACCTTGATGGACTCCTGCAATACCTGAAAAGTAGGTTAAATATGTGCTAAGTATTAAGAACTCAATGATACCCGCATTTTCCGACTGAGGAAATCGGCTTGTGGCCTTCCGGGAGGCGTATCATGAATTCCGAGTGAATCCGAAGTAACGTCTGGCTTATCCGAATGAACGGTTACCATCTTGTGCCCGCAGGGGGAACGCCCTCGATTTTCAACTTCAGAACCGAGTCCTCAAACTCCGACACTGATCCCTGAATTAGTGAGCCATTTTGCGCCGCTGTGGCATTCGGCTCAGATTCAAGGATCCTGTTATTCCGCTGTGGATGCCGGATTCGTCCTTAGCTTGGGTGTTGCCGAGTGACCTGGAAACCCTGTCGGGTCGGTCATCAGTACCCTTTTTGCAGAGCTAATCTGCTTCCGAGTTTGGCGGCTTGTGCGCCTCGGAATTACTTGATGAAGTCGGATGATCTGTGACGTGTTCCAGGGGGCTATGCCGACTGTTGAGTCGTCACCCGAGCACACCCGACTCTGATGGAGTCGGACTCGGTTTTAAGCCGACTGGTGCCACAGCATTGTTTTGTCCGAGACGTCGCATCAGCATTTAATGCACGCAGCCGGTTGGGCAGAGTGTTCGCAGCGCCATGATTTCGCCTCGAGTCACGCGCGAAGCGTGCCCGCGACATGCGCTGCTGCTCTGATTTCGCGCGCCGTCCGAGGCGACGGCTCATCATGTCTGCACTCGAATCACGCAAACGACGCGCGCGAAACGAGGGCTGACGTAATGTTAGCCGGTCACGTCGCTTGGAACTCCGCGTCGTGGCGAAAAAGGCGCCCGAATCCCGCGGGTTCGCGCGCGCGGGACGGCGGTTGCCTCGGTAGTTTCCCGCCACGTCGGACGCACGACCGCCGGCGGTTGGACTCCTTTGTCTATAAAAGGGGACCGCGGGGGCGCCGATGATCTCATCTGCTTTTGCCTTCGTCTTCCTCACGCCCCAAGCTCTAGCCTCCAAAACTCCGCCACCGCGCACTCGAGAAGAAACTCGCTTGCCGCCGTCACCCATCAGCCGGCGACCATGTCTCGCGCCGCCAGCAAGGGCAAGAAGGCCGCCGTCTCCGCTTTCTCCTCCGCCGCCGACGCATGGAATAAAGGGGATTGGATCCCCTCGGTCATCATCGACGAGCTCTTGATCGAGTTCGCCCGCAAGGGCATGCTGCCGCCGCGGACTATCTGCAACTGGCGGGCGCCGTACAAGGAGAAGAAGCCCGCTCCACATGAGCACGAGCGGGTGATGCTCGTTCCATTCATGGAACGGGGACTTAAGCTGCCGCCGCACGACTTCTTGCGCGGTTTGCTATTCTTCTACGGCCTGCAGCTTCACCACTTGAGCCCCAATGGCATTCTGCACATCGCGTGTTTCATCACGCTGTGCGAATGCTACTTGGGAACTCAGCCGCACTGGGGACTTTGGAAGAAGATCTTCACTGTCAAGGCGCAGCCCATCAAGGCCGGCGGCCGACTGGCAGTTTGCGGGGGAGTTAGCATTCAAGTCAAACCCGGCACCGGGTACTTCAAGATGCAATTTCCGGACACCATCCGGAAATGGCAGGACGGGTGGTTCTACTGCCCGGACGAACGTACGCCGACTGGCCATGATGGTCTACCCCCATACACTGAAGACCCTCCTGTCTGGGTGAAGCGCTGGAGCACCAAGCTGTCCAACGGGGAGATGCCTGAAGTCGACCGGCTCACAAAGAGGATCGCGAGACTCCAGAAGCAGGGTCTCACAGGCCCTGACATCATCGCCACCTGGCTGGTTCGGCGCATCCAGCCCCTTCAAGCCCGGGCGCACCCGATGTGGGAGTACTCGGGCCACCATGACCCGACAAGGGTTTCTTCCGAAGATCTTTCGGATGACGACTTCCTGGAGATTTTGAAGACCTTGACGAAAGAAAGAACAGGGCTCACTCGGTCGCCCCAGGTTCTTCCTTATTCTCGCGTCAACCCGGTCCCGGATGTAAGTAACTTATAATCCGAGTCAGGCTCTTGGTCTTTTTAACTTGCTTGCTTCTTCTAACACCGAGTTTTTGATGCTGCAGAACTATCTGAACTTCAACTCCATGCCGCCTCTCCCTGAGCAAGACTCGGCTCCGGCAGCGCTGGAGAATGCCGAAGTCGAAGAGGAAACCCCCGAGGCCGGTAACCAAAACGACTCGGACTCGGATTCCGAGTCCAGAGGGTCGTATGAACTCACCAAGCGGAGCCGCGACGACGGCGCATCCGGATCTCAGGTCCCGGACACTGGGACGGAGCCGGTTCGAACGGAACCGGCTGCCAAGCGGATCCGGACTGCCGCTACAGCTCCGGCTCCCGTGCAAGCCGCAGCTGCCAGTGGGGGGGCGCCGGCTTCAGCTCCTGCCCAAGCCACGCCTCCCAGCCGAGTGGCGCAGGTTCCAAAACCTGCCGCCAATCCGAAAAAGAAAACTATCCCCACCACAACCAGGTACGAGTCTTGCCTCATGCCCTAGGCGCTGTAGGTTTTCAAGGTGTTGAAGTCGGTTTCTCTTTTGCTCCGCAGAGTCCAAAAGAAGTTTTCCGACAAAGGAGATGCTTCATCCGGTACGCCGACGGCTCCGACTCCAGTGCGGCTACCAGCGCCGGCTCCAGCACCGACTCCGGCTGCAGCCGAGTCCAGCGTGCCAGCGCCAACCATCCCTGCCGCGGGGTCGGAGCCGGCCGCGGCTGCAGGAGTCGCTACACCTCCGGCTGCAACGCTGCAACCGAGTTCCCCCATGTCTCAGCCTGCCGTGGTTGAGGATGAGGCCCCGGAGCCGGTTGTGCGTGCTGGGACCGACTCCTCTGAGCCGGCGGGTGAAGCCGAAGGACAACTCGTCACTGAGTTACCTTCAGTGACCGAGCCGCACCAGCCTCCAGCTCCGACTCCCTCATCTCAAGTGCTGGTGCCGGCTTCTTCAAGTGATCTTGTCCCGGCGCTGCTGCTACCGAGTTGCAGCACGAGGGACTTGGCCAGTGCGGAGGAAGCTACGAACCGCGTCGCCGCCCTCAGCTCCAAGCTCAGGGATTTTGCCGACGCGGCTAAGTCCTTGGCGGACTCGGCCGAGGTTTTGGAGACCTCCGTCGGGGTAAGTGTCTTCAACTCTTCAAATTTTGTTTTATTTTCCAACACTGGGAGCACGTTCTGTGCACCCAGTGGGTGTAGCCCCCGAGTCTCTAGCCGACTGACTGAGTCGGCTTGAGACTTATAAATTCGGGTACTAACTTTTCCTTCACCAGGCTGCAATCCGACTGGGCGGAAACAACCCAGTCCTTATGGAAAGAAATGCCTCGTTGGAGAAGGCATTGGAGGAGGAGAAGGCGAAGAACCGGCAGCTCGAGGAGAAGCTTGCCGCCTTCAAGAGTAAGTGACCGAGTCTTCAACCTTTTCTCCTTGAAATTTTCTGTGACACTGACTTTGCTGAGTCGGCAGACCTCGAAGCTGAAAATGCTCAACTCAAGAAAGAGGTGAACTCGAGGATCCCGGCTGCAACAGTCGCCCAACGACTCGACGCCAAAGCAGCCGAGTATGAGGACAAGGTGCGCGCTGCCAACAAGCTTAAGTCGGATTACGACAAGCTGGTGAAACAGTACGAACAGTCGCAGTCGGCGAACAAAAAGCTGCAAGCTTCCATCGACGACTTTTCCCGGCTGATGGACGAGTCGCAGAAGCGACACGAGGCAACCATCGCCGACTGGGAAAGGCGTGAGAGGGATCTCATTGGCGAACTCAAAAAAGCCAATGAAACTTTACTCGGTAAGCCCCCGAGTCTTTTGCTTCTTTCCTTTTGTATGATTCCTTGTCCATTTCCTTAGCAATAATTTGTTCTCAGAGGTTTGCCCAGAATCGGAGGAGCGAGCCCGGCAAGCGGCGCTCCGACTCCGCGCACTCTCTGACCCGGCCATGTCGGTACTCGACGCACTCTGGACTCCGGAGATGATGGCCGAATGCGTCGTGACAGTGCAAGACCGGCTCCTCCAAGTCAAGAGCTTGGTGGACAACTTCAAGTCGGCTGCTCAAAACCTTTGTGTCAAGCTCTGGCCTGGAGAGGAGCCGAGTTCCAGCGTCTTCGCCCTCGCCGACAAGCTCTCACTGGGCCCGGCGGAAGTTGAAGAGTGGAAGGAGTCGGCCGCCCGCTCAGGAGCTGGTATGGCACTGGCCATGGTGCTGGCCCATCACCCGGACGCGGATGTTGACAGCATCTCCGCTGGTGCCCCCATCAACGAGGCAGGGCAGTCGGTCGACCCCATGGAGCTTCTTCCCCGAGTCCGTGCCGCCGCCAGCCGGATTGCTAGCTTCACCGACCTGGAGGAGCGCGTTAAAGCCACTCCAGAGGAATAAAAAATCATAATGTAATATCTCTCGGTATGCCGAGTAGGAAATTGTAAAAACTTTTGCAATGAATGAAGATGCTTTTTGATCCATTTTATTGGTTTGCGCAAGTTACTTGAGTCGTCCACATTTGTTTTTCACGCCGAGTCGGATCCTTTCGCGTGCAGGCCGACCTTTAGCTTTTGCTCTTGCCAACCGGACAGCCGGGTTGCGACTGTAGTTGGGGACGAAGAGTGGGCCTTAGGTACCGTACACGTTTACTTAGACGCTCGTGTAGAAACAAAGCTAGGAAACTCGAAATAACTTGCGCCGAGTGAGAGATCACCCAGTGGGTGGCTTCCGGGTGTTGCCCGAAAGGAAGCCACTCGATTTTATTTGACTTAGCCCCCGGGAATTGCCCATAGGTAGCGTAGTCGGAAAATGAAAAATGCTCCCGAGTGCCGCTCGAAGGAAACAAGTTTTTTATTCATAATGAAACAATGGACTATTTTGAAGTACAAAGTTTAAGTGTAGAAGGGACGCAGCTGTGCAATGTTCCATGTCCGTTCTGTGACTGCGCCGGTTGCCGGGTCCTCCAGTCGGTACGCGCCGTTGTGAAGCACCTGATTGACGATGAATGGCCCCTCCCAAGGTGGAGACAATTTGTGCATGCCAGCCTTGTCTTGAATGAGTCGGAGGACCAGATCTCCTTTGTTGAAGACTCGGCTCCGAACTTGCCGGCTGTGATATCGGCGCAGGTTCTGCTGATAGATGGCCGAGCGCGAGAGGGCGAGCTCCCGCGCTTCTTCCAAGAGATCCAAGTCGTCTTGTCGTGCCAATTCGGCATCCTGCTCCACGTATGCTGCGACTCGCGGGGAGTCATGAAGGATGTCACTCGGTAAAACGGCTTCAGCTCCATACACCATGAAGAACGGCGTGTAACCAGTCGACCGGTTCGGAGTCGTCCTTAGGCTCCAAAGGACAGATGGAAGCTCGTCAACCCAAGAGCCGGCTGCCCGCCTTAATGGGACTAGCAACCGGGGCTTGATGCCTTGGAGAATTAGAGCATTGGACCGCTCTACTTGGCCGTTAGACTGGGGATGAGCCACGGAGGCATAATCAATCCGGATTCCATGATCCCGACAGAAGCGGCGAAATACTTCAGCGGTGAAGTTCTTGCCATTGTCAGTGATGATGTTGTGCGGAATCCCGAATCGGAAGATGACTCCTTTCATGAAGTTGACAACAGTCGGTCCGTCAAGCTTCATGATTGGCTTTGCTTCAATCCATTTAGTGAACTTGTCCACGGCCACGAGGAGATGAGTGAAACCTCCCCGAGCCGTTTTGAGCGGGCCCACCATGTCGAGGCCCCACACAGCAAAAGGCCATGTGATCGGAATGGTCTTGAGCGCAGTAGCCGGCATGTGAATTTGCCGGGCATATCTCTGGCACCCTTCACAAGTTCGGACGAGTTCCTCGGCATCAGTATGAGCGCTGAGCCAGAAAAACCCGTGTCGGAAGGCCTTGGCGACCAAGGACCTGGTTGAAGCATGATGACCGCAGAGTCCCGAGTGGATTTCCTCGAGCAAGGTTCGTCCTTCTTCTGGCGAAATGCAGCGCTGGAAAATTCCAGTGGTGCTGCGCTTGTAAAGTTCGCCGTTGATAATAGTGTATGACCGAGCCCGGCACACGATGCGACGTGCCTCAGTCGGATCCTCCAGTAGCTCTTTATGCAAGAGGTACGCGAGGAATGGCTGGGTCCAGGAAGGAATGACCGCTAAGACTTCTCCTTGAGTCAGTTGAACCGGTTCTGGATGCGACGACCCGGCTTCAGATGACTCAGCAGCTGACTCCATCTTGACGGATGGTTGGAAGAGCTGCTGGAGGAAAACACCCGGCGGCACTTTTTCTCGAGCAGAACCAATTCTAGCAAGGGAGTCGGCTGCTTCGTTATCTGCCCGGCGAACATGGTGAAGCTCGAGGCCGTCAAAGCGTTCTTCCAGCCGGCGAACGGCTGCGCAGTATGCTGCCATGGTTGGATCTTTGGTGTCCCAAGTCTTCATTACTTGTTGCACCACAAGATCCGAGTCGCCGCGGCAAAGAAGTCGACGAATGCCGAGTGAAACTGCAATGCGTAAGCCGTGCAGTAACGCCTCGTATTCTGCGACGTTGTTGGAGGCAGCGAAGTGAATCTGCAACACGTAATTCAACTTGTCGCCTTTGGGAGAAATTAACACGACTCCAGCCCCCGTGCCCGCAAGCATCTTCGATCCGTCAAAGTACATGATCCAGTGCTCAAGGTGCAGCTGAGTCGGGAGGGACTGGCTCTCAGTCCACTCGACGATAAAGTCTGCCAGAGCTTGCGACTTGATGGCCTTGCGGGGCTCGTAGGTGATGTCGTGCGGCATGAATTCTATCGCCCACTTAGCGACTCGGCCCGTGGCATCCCGATTGTTGATGATATCAGACAAAGGGGCGTGACTGACCACGGTGACCGAGTGAGCTTGAAAGTAATGCACCAGCTTCCGAGTCGCCAGAAACACGCCATACACTAGCTTCTGGTAGTGCGGGTAGCGTTGCTTTGACTCGGAAAATACTTCGCTGATGTAATAGACGGGTCGCTGTACCTTCTGAACTCGGCCTTCTTCTGCGCGCTCCACTACTAAGACAACGCTGACTACTTGATTGGTGGCTGCGATGTAAAGCAGCATGGGTTCTCCCTCCATGGGTGCAGCGAGAACCGGAGGTGTCGACAGAAGACGCTTGAGATCTTCGAAGGCTTGCTGAGCCTCACTCGTCCATTCGAAGGAGTCGGACTTCTTAAGAAGTCGGTAAAAAGGCAAGGCCTTCTCACCGAGTCGGGCTATGAACCGACTTAAGGCTGCGAGGCACCCGGTTAAGCGTTGAATGGCCTTCAAGTCCTTTGGTTTGCCCATCTTGATGATGGCATCAAGCTTCTCCGGGTTCGCTTCGATCCCTCGCTCGGAAACGATGAAGCCGAGTAGCTTGCCAGCCGGAACTCCGAAGACGCACTTCTCCGGATTAAGCCTCATGTCATACCTCCTGAGATTGGCGAAGGTTTCAGCCAAGTCGGTCAGGAGATCTGAGGTTTTCTTTGTCTTAATCACAATGTCGTCGACGTAAGCCTGGACATTTCTGCCTATTTGGTCGTGCAAACACTTTTGCATACAACGTTGATATGTTGCACCAGCATTTTTTAAACCAAAAGGCATAGTGATGTAACAAAAAGCCCCAAACGGGGTGATGAAAGAAGTTTTTATTTGATCCGACTCTTTCATCTTGATCTGGTGGTAGCCTGAATAGGCATCCAGAAAACATAAACGTTCGCACCCGGCTGTGGAATCAACAACCTGATCCACTCGAGGTAAGGCGAACGGGTCCTTGGGGCATGCTTTATTTAGGGACGTGTAGTCCACACACATGCGCCAAGTTTTGTTTTTCTTAAGAACCAGGACCGGGTTTGCCAACCAGTCCGGGTGAAAAACTTCTTTGATGAACCCGGCTGCAAGCAGTCGGGTGATTTCTTCTCCGATTGCTTTTCGCCGGTCTTCAGCGAAGCGACGAAGAGACTGCTTCACCGGCTTTGCGTCCTTGGCGACGTTGAGGGAGTGCTCGGCGAACTTCCTTGGAACACCCGGCATGTCAGAGGGCTTCCATGCGAAGATGTTCCAATTCTCACGAAGGAAGTCGACGAGCGCGCCTTCCTATTTGGCCTCGAGGTCGGTTCCGATTTGGACCGTCTTGGATGAGTCCTCGGGATGGACCTGGACACGCTTTGTGTCCTTGGCCGACTGGAAAGTGGACTCGGTTGCCGCCTTCTTGCTCGGTGGAGGCTGGTCCGAGTTGGCAGAAGCTTGGATATCTTCCAGCTCTTGAGCCGCGATCAGCGACTCGGCAATGTCTGCACTGGCGATATCACACTCGTTGGAGCGTTCGAAGTCGCCAGTGATGGTGATGACGCCTTTTGGACCCGGCATCTTCAGCTTTAGGTAGGTATAACACGGCCTTGCCATAAATTTGGCATAGGCCGGCCGGCCAAAGATCGCATGGTATGCGCTCTTAAAGCCGACTACCTCGAAGGCCAATGTCTCGACCCGGAAGTTGTTCGGCTCACCGAACACGACTTCCAGGGAGATTTGACCCAGAGGCCTGGCGCACTTCCCAGGAACTATTCCATGGAAAGAAATGTTACTGGGGCGAAGTTGGGTCTCCGACACTTGCATCCTCTTCAGGGTATCGACGAAGATGATGTTTATGCTGGAGCCCCCGTCCATCAGGACCTTGCGGAGCTTGAATCCTCCGACCTGAGGATCCACCACCAAAGGGTGCTTGCCCGGGTGGGGGATTCGGTCGGGGTGATCGAGTCGGCTGAAGCCGACTGGCACCTCGGACCAGTCCAGCCATTGTGGGACTGCTGGCATCGTCGCGTTGACCTCGCGACAACGCAGCTTCCGACCCCTTTTGGAGTCGGACCCTTGAAAAATCATGAGTACCCCCCCTTTGAGGGGGATACTGTGCGGCGCCGTCTCCTGCAGCGGAGCCTCCTTCGCCATCGGCCTCCGGCTCGGGTTGTTTTTCCTCCCGCAAACGCTGCAGGAAGCTACAGTCCCGAGTCGAGTGCCCCGCCTTATATTTGGCGGTGCTATGGAACGAACAAGGCCCGTCGAGGATTTCCTCGAAGGTTAGCTTTGACGCCTTGCGCTGTTGCCAAGGGCGCTCCTGTTTTTGGCCAGCGTCGCCACGCTGGGGGCCACGCTCTGCGGCCGCAACCAGGTCGGCTCCGCTAACTCCGTCACCGCCGCCTGCCTTCCGCTTCGGGGGGCGGTTGTCTTCCCGCTTCCGACCTGAATCGGTGGGGCCTTTGCGACTTGAGGACTCGGCTTTGACTTTGCCTTTGTCCTCGTACCGCATCGCTTCTTCACCCGTCGCGTATTTGCTGGCGACTTCCATGAGCCGACCCATGGTCTGGATGTTTGACCGGGCCAACTTGTGTTTGAGGAGTTCGTATTTCACTCCCTGAGAAAAGGCCTGGATGGC
The DNA here is from genome assembly GCA_019208055.1 of Stipa capillata. Taxonomy (NCBI): domain Eukaryota; kingdom Viridiplantae; phylum Streptophyta; class Magnoliopsida; order Poales; family Poaceae; genus Stipa; species Stipa capillata. The sequence continues at coordinate 145,602 of JAGXJF010004293.1, read as the reverse complement.
CTGCATCTCGGTGACATCCTCAATCGAGTTGCGCAGTCGGGTCCAGCGTTGGATGTAATCGCGGACCGACTCGCCCTTTTCCTGGACGCAGAGCCACAGGTCTTGGGCGTTCCCAGGGCGCTTGTACGTGCCCTCAAAGTTTTTGATGAAGGCCTCTTGGAGGTCCCTCCAATCATAGATGCTATCTTCGGGCAGGCTGTTAAGCCATGCCCGAGCCGACCCTTCCAGCATCAGGGGTAGGCTTCGGAGGGCGACACGCTCGTTGCCTCCTCCTATGTTGCATGCGACTAAGTAGTCGGCAAGCCAAGTTTCCGGCTTGGCTGTGCCATCATACTTGTCGATGCCACTGGCAATTCGGAACCGATCCGGGAAAGGCTCGCCTCGAATCCGCCTGCTGAAGCAAAGCGGACCGGTGGAGGCAGAGCTGCCCGGCTGGTTGACTTCGCCGGCGCGTCGCTCAGCCCGCACCCGGGCTGCCCGCCGTCCCTCGATGTCATCGCGGGCATCGCGGGCATCGTTCGCTCGAAGAGAGCCGGCTCGCCGCCGCTCAGCCTGGAGCCGGTTAATCTCCAGGCGAGCGTCAGGCCGGTTCGTGGATCGACTCGGTTGAGACGATTCGACTGTGACGGGGCGACTCGGAGCTCCTGAGGGCCGACTCCGAGTCTCTTGGGAAACCAGCCGGTTGCTAACCGACCCGGCTTCGTTTTGTTGCTCCACCGCCGTCTTCATCAGAGTGATGACTCGGCGGTGGATTTCCGCCGCGGGGCCATCTGCTGGAGGTGGCAATGAGTCGGCCAGCGCGGTGGCCGCGAAAAGGTTCTGGGCCGGTGTTTGATAGACAAGGACACCGTCCTGTTGCCGTCCGAAAAGTGGGGCCCGAGTTGCCCGACTCTTCCGGGCGGCCGAAGAAGTTCGCCGGTTCGCGCGGCTGCGCGAACCGTGTGGGTCATTCGGTTGTCGATCTTGCTGTTCGAGTGCCACCCGCTCTTGATCGAGGCGTGCTCGTTCTGCAAGGAGGGCTTGCCGAGAAGCCTCCAAGGCCCTCTCGGCATCCGATTGTCCGTTGATGGGCGTATGCAGGTGCTCATGGGCTGCCCTGGCTGCCGCTGCTGCAGACGTTCCCGCATCCTCTGCGGCGCCATCCCCAACCACATACACCTCAGCGGAGGCGGTATGACTGTGCGAACTCTCGTCCCCCTCGGATTCGGATCCCAGGATGGAGAGGAGAGATTCGGCGCCCACCATGGCGACGAACCTGAAATATTCCTCGCCCTTGCCCGGGGCTGGAGGAGATCCGAGCCGGAGCTCAGGCTCCTTCTCCACGGTAGGGCACGGACGCGGATCTTGGAGATGTAATTGGCCGAAAGCGTCGGCCAAGAAGTGAAGGCCGCCGAAGATGAACTCCGAGCCTTCAGGATGCGCGACAGGCGACATGTTGCCGATAATGAGCTTGTCGCCGGTCGCTGGAGAAGATCCCGCCTGGATCGTAGCTCCAAAACACGCTTCCCCTACCTGGCGCGCCAACTGTCGCGGGGTGTTCGCGGCAATATCCATTTGTTATAGGATTGTCGGGGATGCGTGTATGGAAGATCTAGGCGGTGCACACAAGAAATTTACCCAGGTTCAGGCTCTCCAAGGATGGAGATAATACCCTACTCCTGCTGAATATATTTGACAATCTTGCGTGAAAAAGAGAGTACAATAGGAATGAATGAACGTAAGATCGAGAGTCTAGCCCCCTTTTGCATGGAGGGCTCGGCCTTATATAGGCCTGCGCATCAGCCGACTCGGTCACTCGGCTGAACTACAGTTACTGTCCTAATTAACTGACATTCATATCTGGTAACCGTCCGAGTAACACCAGTCTTCATGCCGGCTGAAACGTATGCCTTGATGAGTTGTAACGCCTGTCTTAATGGCACCCAGACGTTGTACCATGGCAGGCTGTTCTTGGGCCTTCGTCCGAATAGGCCTTTGCGAAGTTGTTGGGCCTGCATCCGAGTGGGCCTTGCCAGGCTTGCTGGGCCGACTCGAGTCATTGGGCCTACCCGGTTGGGCTTCCCTCGTCAGGTACAGACGGCTCGGGGTAGATGACCGTCTGTACTACTACTTGCAGACGGCTCTATACTACAAGCCGGCTGCAGAGCCAACCTTCCGCCCCACTTGGTATTACATAATTGATTTATTGAGATAAATACATAAAATGCAAAAACTGACTTAAACTTGTAAAAATCATAGAAAATTCATAAGAACTCCAAATGAGTTGAACTTTTTTTGTACATTCATATTTTAATCTAATCCCCTTTAACAACCAGTCCTTCTTGATGATCGACGCGTAGATAGCAAGTGGCCCTTGATCGGTAGTTGTTCTTCGTTCAGCCCGGTGCCGTCTCCGAGAGGGAACTCATCAAATTGATTGTACTCTTCTTCGTCCATGACATTCTCAACTCCGATAATCCTTCTTTTCCCCTGTAGGACTACGTGAAGCTTCTGATTAGCTGGGTCTTGGACGTAAAATACCTGAAACAGCTTGCTTAGCGAGTACAAATGGTTCGTCTTTGTATGCGGCACGCTCGAGGTCCACTGTAGTCATGCCGTACTTGTCGACCTTAACACTTGAGAGTGTGACCCAGCGGCACCGAAAGAGGGGGATCTTGAAACGTACATAGTCCAGTTCCCAGATCTCCTCAATGTACCCGTAGTATGCACACACACCCACGTTTGTCCTGGAAGGCATCTATGCGGACACCGCTGTTCTGTACCGTGCTCTTCCATCCTGTGCTCTGGTATAAAAGGTGTACCCATTTATGTCATATGCTTCAAATTTCAGGATTGTGTGACTTGGCCATCTTGCCAACCAGCCAATATTCTTCTTAGTTGAACTGTTAGTAATTCAGACCTTCAACTAGTTATTGAAGCTGTGGTTGTGCTGTCTGGTGAGCCAAGCCTCGGTACGGCCTGGGTTCTCTCTGTGTAGCTCTTCCTTATGCATGTTGATATGCGGGGCCACTTCAGTCATGTGTTGCAAGACTGTGAAATGGGCTTGAGACAACGCTGCGTATTCAGCAATGAGTGATTTTCTCCCTATGGTCCCTTTGCCATCTAGTCTCCCCTCATGGCGAGACACAGGCACACCTATTGGTTTGAGCTGGTCCATGTAATCGATGCAGAACTCGACCACCTCTTCGGTTGTGTAACCTTTGACGATGCTGCCCTCGGGATGAGACCTGTTCCATACGTAGTGCTTGAGAATTTCCATGTACTGCTCAAACGGGTACATCTGATGTAGAAATACCGGTCCACAGATCTTTATCTCTCTCACGAGGTGGACGATAACATGGACCATTGTCACGGACCCGGAATTGCATATGATTAGGGGAACGCGAAGTCGCCAAGGACCGAAGGACTCGTCCACCCGGTGGCACGGTACCTGCGCCGTACGCACCAAGGTAGAACGATCCGACACCCGCCAGACGCGAGCCGGCCGGAAGCGACCAATCTTCCCAAAATCACATACGATTCCATAATCCGGTGAAAAGTCTGAGTCGTTCCCGAATCCTACCACGACAAGCAAGGTCGGAGGAGCCCGGCAATTCTACCCACACCCTAACCTAGCTCGGAAGCTAGTGGGTCGCTCGAAAGCCCGGTAGAACGCCCACACCCTGCCTGGCCGGCACAGCATCTCAGCCAGCGGGTCACTCAACCAACTCCTGCCCGACTTAGTAGAAAATGGTACGGCCTCGATCTTTCACGGCATACCCATACACTTCATACCATTCACGCATTGTGCAGGGGCAGCCTGGATTAACAACTCGGATATCGTCACAAAGCTCTACATTACGATATTAATAATAACAGTCCACGATGGGACAAAATCTTACATCAGTCGGTTAACACCGGAAACATATCCGAGTACGGAGAAACTTAACAACAGCGGAAGCAAAACAATAGTCCCACAGCGACATAGTGATCGCTGAACAAAACACTAACTATCCCATGCATCGAACACAACCGAGGAAACCAGACACGTCAAACATCGTCGAAAAACTCTTCGACCACCGGCTCACCTGCAAGCTCCAGGGATAACCTGGGTGAGTACGAATGTACTCGCAAGACTTATCCGTGCTTGATTAAATGTCCTACTCATACTAGTGCAACAATAATTAAACATGAATGCTTCTCAGAGTAACAATATACTTAATTATGAAAACAAAGCATAATTAACATGGAGGGAGGACAACTAATCAATATACTACTCAGGCAACCAACCAATCAACTTTCATTACTAACACATTTACTTGCATCATTTTCAATCACTTAGGGTACAGCCCCTAGATTAATCCCAATCTCAGTCATAAACACCTAGTTCATTCAATCTCTCGGACCGTTCCGACGATACAACCACTAGCGATATTCGAGAGCATTATCCCTTGGAGGTTGCAAAGCTCCAAGCGGCCTTTACTATCCGACATACCCTAGCGTTGATCTCGGCAACGTCCACGTGGTGACAAGGGAAGTAGCCACGCTGGAGTTACCTCAAGGTTGGTATCGCGACAATACACCCATTCACCTAGTCGCACCAGGCTCCTCCAGTGATACCAACTTTATCCAGCTGACCCTTTTTCCTTCGGCTCTCACATCTCACCTTAGGTTCCAATATTTAACTCATCAATTAATTTCAACCATCACTAGGCACACAATACAACACATCCTAACATGCTAGTTTAATCGAAATTAATGACAAGCTACGAACGATAACACAATCATCAACACATGAACGAAATAAGCAAGTACTGAACACAAAAAGGGGATGCAACAAGCTCTGCTTGCCTTGATCGGTTTGTTCCTGGTCTTGCACGGAGTCGTAAGCCTGGAGGTCTCCTTCTTCGTAGTCTAGTGCAAACAAGTCAAACATCGACAATAAGCGATAATGCAATCAATGACTCCAGCATGTATGCATGAGGGTTGATGCAAGGAATATCTTTCTAACAATGTACCGATGTTAGGGTTAAATGGTTGTCTTAAGTTACATGCATGGTAGGTTCCTTTAACTACGATTAGGATTTAAGGGTGACTATTCATGTTGGGATGATGTGGACATAATCCTTCATAACTTAGACATGCTCTGAACTATTTGACTAACACATTTGGAATCATTTTAATCGGAGTTACGAGCAAATAGTTATGCATGGTCGAGTTAGGGTTTTAGCGGGGTACGATGATAAGTAGGGCTAACCACTCGAGACTTGTCGTGCATGTATCCCTACTGGTCATCCAGTGATTCCATGTCGTAGGATTTCTCACGAGGATTCCGAAACTATAAGGATCGTCGAAATCGGAGTTAGGGTCATAAACCTAGGATTTATAAACCCTCGACAACACTAAAACTTCTACCCTAAGTATCAGTGTGTGCATGTGTTCAAATTGAACTTTTGATTCAGCCATCTTGTAGAGCTTTTCCTGAGGTTTCCAAATATATAAAAATTTTCAAATTTGGCCTTACGGTTTAAAAGTTATGAATATTTGAAGTTCTATACAAATTCTGCCCTAAAATTTCGAAACCCTAATTACTAAACGCACCCGAACCCTACCCCGCACCGTTCTGCAACTCTTACGCGCACCCAAAAGAAGGCACCCCGGATCTGCAACTCATAAACCAATCCCCACTGACATGCGGGACCGCTCGGGTACCCGTGGCCCTATCAGAAACAGCCACGCGTCCAGGTCCCTCTCTCTCTCTCACCTTTCTTCTCTCTCTCGGTACCGAGGCCGGCGACGGGCTAGGCGGTGGCGCACGGCCGGGGAGCTCGCCGGAGTAAGCTCCTGGACTTGGTTGGGCTTGGGGAAAACGGAGAAAGGATCGGGAGTTCGACCTGAGGTGGATGCGAGTAAGCAATGATCTTGGGGAAGGCTGGAAGGTGCTAGCGCTGGTGAGGGGCGGCGAAGTGGCTCGGTCGCCGGCGGGGGAGCTTCTGCGGTCGAAGATCTGCAAAGAGAAGAGCAGCGGGGAGATGAGGGGAAGAAGAGGAAGCTCAGAGACTAGAGAATAGGGCTTGGGAGCCACTGGAGCCGCTGCGAGAGCTCACCGGAGCACTGACCGGAGATGGGGAAGAACGGGACGGCTTCGGGGCAGCTCGCGTAGATCTAGAAAATGGATTCAAGGGGGATGTGAGGGATGGTAGGAGGGTGCTCCAGAGCGCAATGGGGAGGGGAATGGCTCACCGGAATCTTTGGGATTTCTCGTCGAAGTGCAGCCGGAGCTCGGGAAGGGAATGGCGCCAAGGAGCTTCGGGATGCGCTAGGGTTTGGGGGTAAAGGAGAAAGGGAGGTGCGCTGTCGGGACGGAGTATTTAAGGGGCGGCGGCCCGGAGCGGGAGGAGGCTGGTCGGGACAGGCGCCGCCCCGCCCGGCCTCTGGCCGGCGGCGACGTGGGTGAAGGGGCCTGACAGATGGGCCCCTGCGCGCTCGGGAGAAGGGAGAAGGCGCGAAGGCCACGGGGGCGCGACCAGATGGGGAACACGGCAACCAGTGGGGGCGCCTTCTGAGTAAGGAAAGCGGAGAGAAAGGGAGGGGCGCGGGCGCGCGCGGCGGGAGGAGCGGGCTGCGCAATTGGGCCGGCCGAGCGGGTTGCGGCCCAGGTAGGGTTAGGATTTTATCTTTTTCTTTTTCTTTTATTCCAGAACCCTTCCCCATGTTATTTCATGTAAAATTTTTGATCCAAACATTATGAAATTTTTACCAGAGGTTCTAAACATTATTATTGAGCTGCTGTAGGAGTTTGAACCAGTTTGGAGTTGATTTGAAGGGGGATCCAGTACAAACCTAGGTTTTGACCTAATCGACGATTAGCACTGCGACTAGGTTTTTGGTTTCTCCAAAAATTCTCAAACTTTACATGGGTTCAGTATTCACCATTTCATGCCCTTTCCCAAGGTTTGATACATTTTTATCCACCCTAGCTTGCTTGTCGACCAAACCCTAATTCCTCGGCACTTTAGGGTTTAGCCACGGGAATCCTAAGCAAGCCATGATTTCATGGGGGTTTTGGAACAATCTTTAAGAGGTGAATGTTGGGGGAAAGCTAGAAGAGGGATTCATCGACAGGGTCCACTGGACCCACCCCCCCCCCTTGCTAGGGTTTTAGGGTTAGGGACGGAGACTCTTCGAAGGGTTCGATGACGTCTACCACCCTTATTGATGACTTTGTTATTTTGAATATTTCAAATAAATTGATGGTGTTTGCAACAATCATCCACCGAGGATGAGATATTAACATATTCTATAAAGTAAAGTTGATATACAACTAAGTTTAAATAAGGTGTGGTTGATGATAATGCCATGTATGCATGAATGCAGAGCAAGTACCTATTTATCGCAAAGTGGGTATTACAACCATGATATCAAAAAATGACGGAGGAAAATACATCTCAAGATGACACAGTGTCTTCACCACATCGGCCTGCAAACATCTAGTGCTTCAGGATCGATGACCTTCTGAGAGATTGTGTTGAAGAAGTAACACAGCCTAATGATTGTGTCTCGGAGATAGCTCGGCTGGATATTTTGGATTGCAACAGGAATCATCTGTGTCATCAACACATGGCAATCATGGGACTTCATGCCAACTAATTTCAGATCTTCCATCGAAACAAGTTTCGAGATGTTGGCGGAGTAACCGGACGGAACTTTCACCCCTTTCAAGCACGGCACAGATCGGTCCGCTCGGACTTTTTCAGGTTATAGTAGGTCGGAGGAAGCCTTGTTCTGACTTTTTGGGAGGGCTCAGGTGCCAACTTGGGCCTGATATTCAGGTCAACCAAGTCGAGACGTGCGTTGAGGCCATCCTTCATCTTCCCCGGAATATTAAGTAACAGACCAATCAAGCTGTGACACACGTTCTTCTCTACATGCATGACGTCGATGCAGTGGCGAACTTCAAGGTGCCGCCAATACGGTAACTCCCAAAATATTGATTTCTTCTTCCACATGCCGCCGGCCTTCACTTTTTTACCACTCTTTCGAAGGACAACATCGATATCCTTAACCATATTGTACACTTCTTGCCCGCTGTAATGCCTTGGAAATAAACCTCTCTCCCTCGTCCCGTCAAATTGTTCCTTCATATTGCGATACAGGTGATTCCTATTAAGGAACCTACGGTGGCGCATGAACACCGTTTTACGGGAGTGGGGCAGCCACCTACTCGCAGTACCATCCAAGCACTGAGGGCAAGCCTTATCTGGTTCTTTACTCTGGCCCGAAAGGTTACGCAGGGCAGGCAAATCATTGACCGTGCAGAACAACATGGCGTGTAGGGTGAAGTTCTCCTGTTTGTACACATCCCATACCTGCGCCCCTTCGTTCCACAGTGTTTTCAGATCTTCCACCAAAGATCTTAGGTATACGTCAATATCATTCCCAGGTTGCTTCGGCCCTTAGATAAGCAGCGACATCATGATGTACTTCCGCTTCATACACAGCCAAGGTGGTAGGTTGTACATACTAAGAGCAACTGGCCAAGTACTGTGCCAGCTGCTCATATTGCCGAAAGGATTCATTCCGTCCGTGCTCAATGCAAACCTTATATTCCTCGATTCCACCCCGAAGTCTTGGAAGATCATGTCGATGTTTCTCCACTGCGCAGAATCGCGGGGTGTCTTAGCTTTCCATCTTCCTTACGGTCCTCTGAGTGCCAGCACAACAATTTGGCCTCTTTTGGATTCGCAAAGAGATGCTTCAGACGCAGAATTACAGGTAGATACCACACCACCTTAGCGGGAATTCCTTTCTTCTGCTCGATGAAAGACTCGCCGTCATTTGTCTGACTCTTACGCTTGTAACGAGATGCTTTGCACACTGGACATGAACTCAAGTTTGATAATTCATTACGGTACAGGATACAGTCGTTCGGACATGCATGTATCCTTTCTACCTCCATCCCCAATGGACAAACAACCTGCTTTGCTCGGTATGTGTTTTTGGGCAGCTCGTTTCCATCCGGGAGCATCTCCGATAGGAGACCAAAGAGCGCCATGAAACTCTTGGCTGACCACCCATAGCTTGCTTTCAATTTAAGCAGCTCGAGCACGGATGAGCAGCTTTGTGTATTTCGGCTTGCAACCCAGGGAACAAAGGTTTTTCGGAGTCCTCAATCAAGCACATGAACTTGTTGAAGTCTCTCTCAGTATTAAAGTTCACATCAGCATCGCGCAACATCTGATCCAATCTATCATTATCCTCTGCGCCACCACAATCATCGTCTACACCTACTTCCTCTGCGCGAGCACAATCATCGTCTGCACCTACTTCCTCGTCATCTTCTCTCCCTTCGGTGACTTCGGGTTCTTCGACGATGCGAACGTCTTCGTGTAACATGTTCTGCTCCTCACCATGTTTGGTCCAACATGTGTAGTCCGGTTTGAAGCCCCTAATAATCAAGTGCGCTTGGATCTGTAGGGCTGAGTTCTGTCCGAGAAATGATCTCTCATTTCTACAGTCGCAACAAGGACAATATATAAATTGAACACCCTTCTTCAACCTATCCTCCTCGGCAGCTGTCAGAAAATTCGTCACACCATCAAGGTACCCTTGGTTCGTACGAGAACCGTACATCCACCCCCGATCCATCTTGCTACACGGGCTGCAGAACGAGTAAATTACTGTTAAATTGACCTAATAAAACAAAGACACCTAGCTTTTCATACAAAAAAGGAGCTGCCAAGGTAATGTTCATGTAATAAATTTCGTACGTAAATTAATCTAAAACACTACATTTATGCATTTTTAGTAATATATAAACCCAACTATGCAAAACTCAAATAAAGCCAGTAGCTAATTATTTAAATATTCTAAGAAAGCAACATTTCTATATATGTCAAAATTTTATATGTTGATGCACGAATAAAATGAAGCCAAGATACAACATGTATCAAAAGTTGAATTTTGGTGCAACATATATTATTTTTGGAGCTAGCATGATTTTTCTAAAAATCATACTTCAATTTTTGGGTTTAAGGGCATTTTGGTCATTTTCAAAATTTTACAACACTGTGACATGAACAAAAGTTATACCATAAAATTCTACAGATTAAATGATGAATTTAAAAAAAAGAATCACCTCATTTTGAGTTCGTATGAATTTTCTACGATTTTTAGAAGTTTAAAGCATCTTTAGCATTTTCTTGCTTTTTCTTAGAAAATCAAAAATATGAAAAACTTTTGTTACTCAGCCTAACTTAGCCATTGAGCATGACAAGTGGGGTCCTCTGTCATATTAAATTTTCTTTTTCTTTGTTTCCTTCTCTCTATGACACATGGGTCCCACATTTCTTTTCTTTTTCTTTTCTTCTTCCCCAACTAGCTGAATGGCTCAGAGCGCGATCGAGCTAGCTAGCTACCGATCATTCATGATCATCCAGCATGGAATCAAGGGGGGAAAGGGCACGGGAAAGTTCTATGGCTCACCGTGGAGCTATAGGAAGAGTCGGCCGACGCTGGGGAGGCCGGAGATGACAGCGGGACGCGAGCGGCGGCGGCAGCTCGGTGAGGTCGTCGGCGAGCAAGGCTTGCAGTGCCCCGAGCTTGATTCCTTCCAGCACGAGGTTCGCCGGCTCTTCCTGGTCTGGCTGCGTGTGCGGGCGGCTCGAGAGGAGGTCAGGAAGAGGGCCGACGACAATGGTGATAGCGGCGAATCGAGCTGGGAGTGAGCTTATAGCTATTGGTACAGACGGCTCCAAGTCGGGAACGTCTGTACAAATATGACGGTACGGTACTGCCGTCCCGCCATCGTGGGTAGTCATTTTCTCAGACGGTTCCCATCGGAACGCTGATGTCGTTCTCAGACACGATGGTGAACAAGCGGGACGACACAGTACAGACGGCTCCCAACAGGAACCGTCTGTACTAATATTACAGACGGTCCTAGTTGAGGAACCGGCTGTACTGTGCCGTTCACCATCGTGCGTATATTTTTTCTCAGACGGTTCACGTTTGGAGCCGTCGGTGATAGTTTTTGTGATTTTTGGAGATCGAAACGATCGGAAAAGAATTAACACGGTATGCTAATATTTGAACAGAACACGAGGCTAATATAGGCTAACATTAATTGAAGTAGTAGTAATATTAATACAAAGTACTACTAATTTTTACAAAGTACTAGTAATTAGTGCACTAATTCTTGTGCAAAAAAATATCTAATATAGTCTGCGCCTCTTGCTGGGCGGGGCCGATAGCGCCGTCGTCGCCGTGGAGGCCGTGTCGTCGCCGTCAGCGCCGTCGCTGCTGTCATCGTCATTGTCGGTGTCGGTGTCGTCCCAGCCGTAATCGTCGTCGGTGGTGTCCTCCCAGCCGTCCTCGGTGCAGTACCCGTGGGCGGCGGCGGCGCCTTGCTAGTCGTCATCGTCGTCGTCGTCATCGTCCTCGTCCTCGTCGTCGTCGTTGTCGGTGTCGTCCTCGTCCTCGTCCTCGTCGTCGTCGTCGGTGTCGTCGTCGTCGTCGGCTCCTCGGCCTCCTCCTCCGACATCCACCAATCGGCTCGTCGTCGGAGCTCGACGGACTCCAATCGGCGGACCAATTAGTCTCCTCGTCGGAGGAGAGCACATTCTTCGCCGGCGAGTCCTCGTCCCACGAGTAGTTGGATGGCCAACTAATTGGCGACGGCGGACCCGCGTAGGGCGATGGGACGGGCGGCGCGGTGAAGACGACGGCACGCTCGGCGTGGCAGAGGAGAGAAGTGGGCAGGAGGGAATGGATTGGGCGGAGGCCGGTGGAAGCGGAGTACTTAGTAGGGAGAGGCAGAGGGAGCGAAGCGAGTGATGAAGAGGAATATGAAGCGACGCGCGCGAAACGAAGCGGCAGTTCCGAAGGTTGAAGACGAAGCGGCACACTAAAAATATCTAGCACAGACGGTTCCCAGTTGGGAACAGCCTGTACTAATAGTACAGACGGTCCCAGTTGGGAACCGCCTGTACTATCACTCGCAGTACAGACGGCTCCCAACTGGTGCCATCTGTACTGGGAGGGATAGTACAGACGGTTCCCAACTGGTACCATCTGTACTAATATCACAGACGGTCCCAGTTGGGAACCGTCTGTACTGGCAGGGATAGTACAGGCGGTTCCCAACTGGTACCATCTGTAATAATATCACAGACGTCCCAGTTGGGACCGTTTGTGATATCCTTCACAGTACAGATCGGTCCCTGTTGGGAACCGTCTGTGATATTTGTATAGACGGTTTCCTCACACGAACCGTTTGTACTGTAGCGTCCCGCTTGTGCGCCATCACTGGTAGTCATTTTCTCAGACGGTTCACGTTTGGAACCGTCTGTCTTTTTTGTTTTCTTCCCACACAAAACACACAGAAAACAGAACTTCAGACAATGAACTGTAGATTTTTAGATGATGAACAGGGAGATAACTCCCCGTCTCCATTTTCATTTAAATGAAACCCGAGTCACCGTACGGCACAATACAGGAACCAATAACATCCAGGCGGCCTGACGGCGAAAGTGCTACAACTACGAAACTAGTTTATCTCCAGCTAACACACATGTGAAACTGAAAATTAAAACTCCACTCATGCGACCTCTGGACTTTGAGTACCTTCTTCCATCGCCATCACCCCACTGCACTCCAGCCCTTCTGCCTCATCATCTTGCTTGAGGAGAACTGTTGCATATTTCGAACGGATATACCTACTCAAATAATGGCACTATAAGAACCAATGACTATAGCTCGTGCACAACATACTAATTATCAGATATTTTCGTTTCATGGTGATTTATATGGTTTACACATGAATGTGATGCTACCTAAATCCGATTATCTTTTTCTCTTAAGGAACCAAGGACCGAACCTAATGAACAAGCATAGAGATGATGATTCAAGTAAGGATTTCTGGACACTAAAGCCGCCATAATTGCTTGATGAAGGAGGCTAAAGAAGGAACAAAGAAGATATTCATTCAAGCTTCGGTCACCGTCAAAATTTGGACCATCACCCAGACAGTCTGGATAATAGTCCGGATCGCTACTGAAAGTCCTAGACCCTAACCCAGGGGGTCCAGTTGACTGTCCGAATTGCTACTGGAGAGCCCGGAGGGTTTGATTTTCCCAATCTGACTCAGATGTGGCAGTTAGAGTCTGTTTCGGCCAGGGATCTTATTTCCACCTATAAATATCCACTCGGGGTCCCTATATTTTGTGAGTTTTTATTTAGTTAATAGATTGTCACTTGCATCTACGCGTCTGTCGATTGTGTTCAACAACCAGTTGTTGTGACCGCTTATCGGAATCCACATTATCAATTTACTTTATCCGTATCTGCAATTCCAGATTGATTCTTCATATTTCTTGCTTGTTTTTCGATTGCTTGCAGGGAATTGAACCTCGTATTCAAAAAATTTCTTGTTCTCAACATCGTCAATTGAGTTCGAAGTTGGTTTCACGATTGCTACGATGCACCGTCGTTGCATGGTTGTAGTCGGATCATCAAGGTCATCTTCACCAAATCGATCTCGTATTCTCTTTGAAAGATTAGGACACACATACGCTTATCATCTTCTAATGTTAAGTTTGTGTCGAATATATATACATGTATGGTTACGTATTGGACTTTGGGATGAATTAGCGTTAGGAGTAGAGTCAAATTAGTGTGTGGATTGGAGTATGTTAGGTTTTAGAGTCAGACTATAGTATTCCTAGACTTTATATAATGAGGGGAACCTTACATGTTGTAACCGACCAAAAGAAATCGATGGAGTAGGGGAGGAGGTCAGACCGCCCTCTAGGGGAGGTCAGATTGCTCTCTACGAGAGGTCGGACCGGCTGGAGGGGCGGTCAGTGGTCAGACCGGTCAAGGCTCGAGGTGGCGTGATTTGATAAGTACCGACGAAGAAGGTGACAGTCATACCTCTCAGGAGGAGCAGTCAGACCGACCAGGGTCAGAACTCGCAATGGTGGTATAGGGCGTGTCGATCAAAGTCAAGCGGTCAAAGCGGCAAGGAGGCAGTCAGACTGACCGGTCGGTGGGATTGGCGAGCTCTGCGAAGGTTCATATTGGTGGTGTGTAGATCGGTTAGTCCGAAAACCTTGCTCTAAATGGATCTTGTTGGTATAACACGAGGGGAAGCATCCAAAAATTGCCCATGAAAATATAAGTTTCAGTTAAACCTCATCGATAAATATGGTATGTTTTGTGTTCTTGATGTTACATGTTTATTTCCTGCGTAGCTCAGAAGATTGGTCCATGGCTGCATTCGTAGTGAAGATTGGTCCATGGCTGCATTCGTAGCGTGGGGATTTCGTAACATCTCATTTTCCATTTGTGATCACTCGCAGACTCCAAGCTGGCTCCTCCAGCTGAGTGAAACTTTGCTTGTACCGCCTTACCAATTATCCAGCCGAAGTTTACGGTGGGAACCTCAAACGACCCCGAAGGATTGTCAGCAAGTGTGCGGCAAAGCGATCCATCACCTCCGCTCCTTCCGTGATGTATAAACCTTCCAGTTTCGAACAATGAACTGCAGATCCCTAGTAGCGCCCACACTTTCGTACATTATGGTCACCGCGACCAAATGCAATCCATAGCTTTTCTCACAATTGCCGAAAGAGTCTCATAATTCATCGCCTCGTCAGCACCACGTCTGAGAACCATGCATCTTTCCAGCGGCTTCCACGGCGTCGTTCAGTTTCTCAAGAATCTTCTGCCGGAAGTACTGGATGTAAGTGGGGTTGCGCTGCATCATCCATATAGCTAACTCAGCCGTGGTCTTTGGTGATTTCTTTTTCGAGCAACGAACAAGAACTCTCCCTTTTTAGTTAAATAATTTTTTATCAATTAATAAAAAATAACCAAAAACAGATATTAAACGGACTTAACCGGTCTAGCTCAACTAGCCCTAGAGCCTACACAAACCAACAACACAAAGAACACAACAAACGAACACGCTACATAAACACCCACAAACTAATGACTTTGGCTGCTATCAAGAAATAGCTCCGTCAACTAGCCGTTGTCACCACCACTATGAGCAGAGAGAGGCCGAATCTACTATAGGAGGAGTAGACCTGAGATGTTCTCACAATGTCGAGAAAGCCAGCACACCACAAGAAGCCGAGAAAGTCAGCATACCACAAGAAGCCTATGTCGTTTGCGTTGCCCAACATGCCGCTGACCAACGGCATTGGGAGCCCCATCGTCCACGCGATGCAAGTCCAACACGTACACCCAACCACACACACTTTCGAGGCCACCATCCCGATTCTAGCCGCTCCACTGCGTCCTACATAGGCCATTGACACCACTCTCCGGGACCACCGTCCCAACATCCATCGCTCGCTCATGATTTGCAGCACCACACCAACTCCCGGGACCGCTGCCTTGATATCCAGGCCAAACCGACCCTACTCAATCGCATCAACTAGGCCGAGCACCTTGCCACACAAGATCACATCCCATGCCATGCCAAACCGCGGGCCTGCTCTCTAGAGTCGCTGCTACACCACTTTTCGGGGCCACCGCTCCGGCATCCATTGCCCTCGTCGAATAGACGACCCCACGTTGCAGCCACAAGCCCCCGTCAACTGAGGGTTGAGTTTCCAAGATGATGCCTATAAGGAGGAAGCGATACAGATGCCGTCATCGCCCGTTCCAACATAACCAAAACTTGGGTTTGTAGCTGGAGAGCTCAAGAGCCCTGCAGTAGGGTAAGAACCGGAGCTCCTCGATGACGCCTCCAAGGAAGGAGACGCACCCCGAAAGCGCTGTAGTTGCCGGCACCGACCAAGGTTGGAGCAAAGTTTTCACCTAGAGGTCCACCACCCTTGCCGTCACAACGGCCAGGCCAAGCTGACCGTCTAGCCAAACACGGAGAGGGTCGCCGCATGACGCCACCTGCAGTGTCGAGGGCCACCGCCGTACTGCACCAGATCTGGGCGGCCAGGGCCAAATCCAGCGCCACCTGTAGCGCTTGAAGGAGCACCGGAGCAGCACCAGATCTGCATGCTGCCGGCCATGGCCGCGCCGCCCACAGATAGCCGCATTGCCGTTGAGCCACCTCTGCCCACGTCGCCAGAGCCGCACTGACAGGACCCTGCCACCGCCCGCTTCTAGCTGACCCCGCAAAGCACCACGCCACTGCACCACCACGCGCCATCACGCCTAGGCGTGCCGCGCCGCCACCACCATCCCGAGGCCGCCGCCCCGGCTTCCAGGCCTGCTGCCGCGTAAGGACGACCAGAGGTCCCCGCCCCCTTTTGGGAATGAGGCCCGCCGCCATTGCAGATGAAGTTGGCAGCAGCGGCGGCAAGGGTAGGCGAGGAGGTGACACGGGAGCTCTCCTGGTCCAGCTCGCATCTTTCGTCTTGACGACTACCAAACAATCAACTTCCTCACGGTCGTTTGACGTTTCGGCGATCTCCTCTAGCTTCTTTATACTCAGAAATCTCCAATGGAACTCCTGCGACTGCAGTAGCGAAAGCGTCTGCTGTAATCCTAAGCTTGTAAGATATCTGCATGGCGAGGCTTATGGAAGATGCAAGAATTTTTTCGGTGACGTTCAGCATCGTTTTGAGGAGATGATGACTGGGCCTTATGTCCTGGTATCTTTTAAGTCGGGAACCAGAGGGCTGGTTGTGCTCATAATCTGGTGGATTTTGTGAAGCGACAGAGACAACTGCTTTGAATTAAAGTATCGGTTCTAGCTTTAAGTACCAGCAACAGCAAATAAGAAAAGGCGGAGACTAGGCATTGGACTACCGATACTAGCAAGAAATCGGACCGGTTATCTACCATACGGATTGATTAATATACATGGTCGGATGGGGCACAATAGATAGATCTGGAAACATATTCTTTATGTGATGGAAACTTTTTCTGCACATATGTGTAACAAATCTCTATAACCAATGTAAGAACAACTTGCATGCAACAAACCACTCGTAATTTTTAAGAAAACAATCTAGGATGTTTAGAATAAATCTCGCAAATCATAGGTTGTTACCCACTAATGGATCCTGGATGAAATTGTGTTTCTAATTATCCTAAAACTTGCTTCCGGTGCAACTGAAATTTGTATCAATTGTAATGGGTTACTTTTTTCCAAGGTAACAATAATTTGTTTCCATATTGACTAGAGAATTGCTTCTAATATAGCGACTGACATTTGATTCCAGTGATACTAAAATTTTGTTTCTGGTGCAACTGACATTTGTTTCGATCAACAAAAATTTATGTCCATTATAAGAGTATATTTTGTTTCAAATGCAACAATAATTTGTTTCCATGGACTAGAGAATTATTTTTCATATAATGATTAAATTATTTTTCCAACAGAAAATAAATTTATTTCCATCAAATAAAAAATGTTTCCATTATAACCATTAAATTTGTTTCAAACGAAATGAAAATTTGTATCCAAAAAAATAGAAATTTATTTCAAAAATAGCAACTGCATATCTTTCCATGGTAACTTACATTTATTTTCAATATCTCCATCTAGTGGAAATTTTTGTTCCACGAACAAATCCAAAAGCTTAATACAACAAAAGTTGAATGCTATTACAACAAAAGCCGACGGGAGGCTAGTGTCTGTCAGGCACACGGCGGTCCAGCATGGGGGGTGGCTGCAGAAGACGCGTCATGGGTGGCGACTGCTCCTGTGGCAGACATCACGAGCGATCAACGAGGACGGGTGTGGCGGCGGCAGCAGAAGACGCGTCATGGGCGGCGGCTGCCATGGTGGACGTCATGGGCAACTAGCGAGGATGAGGATGGCGGCAGACTTTGTTGGTGACAATGACTCCCATAGAGGATGGAGCCATGGCCGAAGGGACGAGGAGATCTAGTGGAAGGGTGCGACAGCATCTGGACGATCACAGCAGCTATTTTAAGCGTAGGCCTAGGCAGCGTCACACGGTTGCGGCACCCTTCCCATCATCACCGTCCTCAAGGAGATCATCCAAATCTGGACAAGGTGAACTCCGAACGCTCGTCCTTACGGCTAGGATGACAGCTGGATCTGGACTTCTCTGAGGTCAAGGCGGTGGCGGTGAAATATGAAATATGGGAGATGGGGAAACCCTAATTAGCGATGCAAATGGATTGGATATGGATCATGTTATTGTATAGCCTATGATACCATCGTTGGATGAAGCTTGTGGGGATAAACGGTTGGATAATAGGAGGAATGCTTCCCATCGGACTACAGGGGATAGAGTTTTTCCAAAAGAGAATAGCATAATGTTCGTTGTCATTAGCAAGCTGGAAATTTTTTAGCACCACAGTCAAGTTTAGTAATATCACCAGGAATAGCAAAAAAACAACTAATATTTATTATACACGATTAGTCGTCGATCCGTGCACTTGCACGGCTCGTATTAGTCTAGAAAATCATATTCATCGAGGGATAGGATGCTACTATGAGAACATGATGTCTATGTTCTTTTCTGATAGCCAAACTTTATAACATGCTATTATGGATGAACAACACCGGCGATACTCATAGAAAAATGAAGGCTCAATACAGACCTTATGTGATTAATCTGGTTCCATCTATTTTCGGAAACCCTGAGATTCCTCATGTATACAGAAAACGAACTGACATTGCACGTACATACAGCTCACTAGAGTATATAGGGTTTGAAACAAAAAAGGACGACGGTTTTTCGCACATTAGAATGCCAAGAAAAATTCCTTTCAAATACTTATGGAACGGGTTATTCCATAGGAATTTCATAGGAAAATAACATAAGGCCTTATCCTATGTCTCTTCTTTGTATATCTTGAGTTTCTTTTTTTCCCTATGTAAACATATTTGAATTTTTCTAGAGTAACTCAAATCAACACATCCGATTTTTTTCCGGTGCATTAAGATCATATAGGAATCCAGAGAAGATTCACACACCAATTTCTGTTATTTTTCTATTCCTGCATTTTTAAATTAATGCGTTGGATACAAAAATCTACTAAATAACTTCTCAACAATTTTGGTTATTAATGAAAAAGAAAAATCTAAACACAAAAGTCTAAGTAATTAGAAAAAACTAAGAGAAATGGCAAACTTGAATTTTCCATCTATTCATTGCTTGAAAGACTATATTCCATCTTATTCATTGCTTGACAAACTGCTAAAGGGTCACCTGCCTGACTAATTGAATCTTTGCATGTAGCAGCTCTCCAAAATAATTCCATCCCTGCGAACACAAAAAATTAGTTTTCAAATCTGAATTACAAATTAGAACAAATCAACAATTATGCTTTCAAGATACACATGTCCTATTGGGTCATTCCTGTTGGCAAAATCATATCGTTTTCTCTTTCAAGAAACCGAAATAGAAATTAGGACAGGACAAAAAATGCTTTCGACATGTGTATGTCCTATTGGATCATCCCTGTTAGCAAAATCATATCGTTTTCTCTTTCAAGAGACTAAGAGAAACATAACAAACACATGAGCAATGTGGTGCCGCTGGAAGAGTTCTCTATATGGACGAACATACTACAAACTACATGTGTCTGTTTTTTAGAAATATTGCAAAAAGTACATACGACACAGCAAAAGAAAAAGTTACAATAGACATAGGAAGAACCGAAGAGGTGTTGTGTTCACCTTATTTATTTGATGGAATTGAATCCTAGACCTTGTGTTATTAAACATTTAGCTAGCCAATAGCCATGGATTGGTCAAAATCACATCAAATCTAAAAGAGAGAGAAAAAAGTAGATCGTTAAAAATCCCCCGAGACAAAACCCTAGGTATCATCATTGATTGCTGCAGACCGTTGAGTTGGTTTGGTGCAAGAGAGTTTAGGCATGGTCCGTAAGGTGAGAGACGATGCCGAGTAAGAGATTCGAGACCTATTTGTGCTGTAGCGCAGTCCCGGCCTAAGAGGAGATTGTGAGAGAACGCAGACAGGAGATTGAACGCGGCGTAGAAAAGAACAGATGTACTCGTACTACAATTGAATCGAAGATCAGATCTTTCACACTCGTCATGTCGCAAACCTGATTAAGAAAGAATCTATTTTTCGTTATGTCGCAAACCTGACTAAAAAAAAATCTATTTTTTTGGATAATAAAAGGGAGTACCTTTTTAGCCTCCGCACCGTGCACACAGCCAGAAAATACATCCTTTAGAGTGTTAAACAAAAGAAAACAGATGACAATTCAGAACTAAAGAATAACACTACAGAACCGAAGAAGCACTATCAAGGCGCCACAATCCGACTAGTAGACGGTCATCTATGTTGGGTGAAAAGCTCACGGGTAACATCCTCCATAATTTGGGAGCCCGTCAACATGGGCTCTTCGCGCCCTCCACGCTACAGAGTAGCCCACGCCTACGTCCACCGAATATCCAAATAAATAACCTGTAAAGGATTGTTAAATATTTTTATATCAAATACAAATTCATTATGTAAAGACAAATAGCTCAACAAATAGCTGCCACACCAACATCAATGAGGGAATTAAGTAATCAGTAACACCAGCAAGCCAATTTCCGAGCATATGATAAATACTAGTTGGTCTTTATATATTAAAAGCAGTTCTAGCCAAACAAAATGTGCAATCGGGGCAATCAAAAAATAGATATTGAATGTTCTCGTCCTTATTACAGAATGAACAATGGGGACTATCTCGTCAATAGCGTCTGAGAAGGTTATATTTTGTAAGGATGATACCTCTATATAGATATCAAAGAAAAACTTCAATCTTGAAAGGTAACTTCAATTTCCATAACACCATGTGGCGAAATCTAATGTTGCAATTAGATAAAACATAATACATTGATCTAACAGAAAAAAGCCTATTGAATTGAAGATTCCATATGATTCTATCATTTGTGTCAGCTTGTAACACAATAAGCAACAATGAGTTGTTAAATGATCGAGGGAAGCTAAGTGATGACCCAAGAGAGTCCTTCTGAACCTTAGAATAATAGGAGCCGAACTCAACACCTTAGCCACCGAGTCAAGTTTATGTCGTACAATGTTAAAAAGAGCGGGATATTATTGGCAAAGAGGACGGTCACCAAGGCAAGTATCATTCCAAAAACTAACACGTTCTCCGTCCTCAACTTGGCATGAAACTTACCAAGAAAATAAAGACTTAATTTTCATTAGCCCTGCCCAGAAGGGTAAATCCCCTTGTTTGTCTTCAACTTGAGAAAACATCTTAGCAAACAGGTACTTATTGAAAATTAGCTCCTGCCAAAGACCATCTTCATTAGGAAGTTTAAAAAATATTTACTTAATAGACTAATGTTTTTTAACTCTAAATTAGAAATACCCAAGCCCCCTTGCTCCTTTGACCGGCAAACTATCTTCCACCGAGAAAGTCTATACTTCTGCTTGCGAGTTTCACTTTGCCACAAAAAATATGAACGGTAAAAATGTAGACATTTAAAACCCTTAGGGATAATAAAAAAAGGATAGCATAAACATTGTAAGACTACTGAGAACCGACTTTATGTGGGTAAGGCGACCCCCCACTAATAGGTTTTTACCCTTCCACATACTGAGTTTTTTCTCAAAGTGATCCTCAACCCCCTTCACTACTACACAACAGGTCTTTTAAGACCCCTCATCGCCCACGGTTTGGTCTAAACTATCACCAATGTGAATATCGCACACGGTCACCATTTCAGGCCCGTGTGTGATGTGCCATGGCAAATTGGCCCGTGTGCAATGTGAGGCACACCGCATACGGTTGTTTCCTAGGAACTGTGTGCGATGTGCCTCCACATCGCACATGGTTTTTTCGGACAACCGTGCGTGATGTCTCATTTTCAGAAATTCGTAACTTTTTCATATGGAGTCAGATGGAGACAAAGTCTGTATGAAAATTGTAGCTCTGGATGAGATCTACAACTTTGCAGTTGACATGTTTCTCGTTTGGAGCCATCTAAATATCTAAATATTAGCCGGAAGATTCAGCTTGAAAGGGTCAAAAGGAATAGATATCCTATCTAGTCATAAGACTGAGTTCAGGTGAGGTGGTTAGATGTGCTCGTGTGAGAGCAGAGATCATGGATTCGAGTCTCCAAAACTGCATGCGTGTGTATTTCGCGTGATAATCGCGTGATACCTGTCTGTATGGAGCACATCGCACATGGGGCAAGCTGAAAAACCATGCGATATGCCCTCTACATCGGTGACCAGCCGGTGCATACGGGCTAGAAAACCGTATGGGATGAGCTTTTTTAACCGTGTGCGATGACCTTTCTGTAGTAGTGCTTCCGGTCCTTACTAAGGAGCTTTCTATAGTGTATAGGTATGCCAAGATAGTGCATAGGAAAAGTAGCTTGCTCACATCCAAAAATATGTTGATAAAGATCTACACACTCTTTAGCTCGACCGACACAATACAAATGACTCTTATGAAAGTTGATTTTTACTCCTGAAAGAAGTTCAAAGGTGGACAAGATTAACTTCATATTTTTTGCCCTCTCGAGATCATACTCCATAAAAAGAAGTTGATTTCGAGTGATAATTGCGTGACTTGTAACTTCTGGCTTCTGGCTTGCACGATTATATAGGGCGAGTTCTCGGTGTCGAAAATGTTTTTTTGGCTTTTTTCCCACCATAAATAACCTGTCTATATGGAGCACACCGCACACGGGGCAAGCTGAAAAATCATGTGCGATGTGCATATCATCGCATACAGCTCTGGACCATGTGTGATGTGCCCCCCACATTGGTGACCTGCCGGTGCATACGGGCTTGAAAACCGTATGCGATGAGCTATTTTAACCATGTGCGATGACCTTTTTTGTAGTAGTGCTTCCGGTCCTTACTAAGGAGCTTTCTATATTGTATGGGTATGCCAAGATAGTGCATAGGAAAAGTACCTTGCTCACATCCAAAAATATGTTAAGATCTGCACACTCTTTAGCTCGATCGACACAATACAAATGACTATTATGAAATTTGATTTTTACTCCTGAAAGAAGTTCAAAGGTCGACAAGATTTTCATATTTTTTGCCCGCTCAATCCATAAAAAGAATGGCATCATTTGCATATTGCAGAATGGATAAACCATTGTCAAGCAAATTGGGAACAAGCCCTTTTATTTGTCTTGCCGAGTTGGCCCTAGCAATTAGAATTGCTAATAAATCAGCCACAATGTTGAACAAAATAGGAGAAAGATGATCGCCTTGTCTTAAGCCCTTTTTGGTTTGAAAGAAGGTACCTAGTTCATCATTCACTTTGATGGCCACAATTCCCCCTTCAACAAAATTTCGGAGAAAACCCTTTCATTCGTAGTGCCTGTTGAAGGAAATCCCAATTTATTTTATCATAGGCCTTCTCGAAGTCAATTTTAAATACTACGCCATCAAGCTTATCCTTATGGAGCGAGTGTACAATCTCACGAAGAACCACAACCCCTTCCAAAATTTTACAACCTGACATAAATGCCGTTTGAGTTGGTCGAATAATATTATGAGCAACATAAGCAATACGATTTGTGCCAACTTTAGTGAAAATTTTAAAACTCATACTCAAAAGACAAATCAGCCGAAATTGTTGTATGCTGCACGCATCCTTACTCTTAGGAAGGAGAGTTATGGCACCAAAATTTAACATATGAAGTGGCAGGTTCGCCTTATGAAAATCAGCGAACATGGACAACAAATCACCCTTACTGACTTCTGCTAGAAAACCATTAGGGCCTGGGGTCTTATTATGTGCCATCTGGAGAGAGAATGGGGTTGTAAGCAATTCATTTTCCACTTGAGAAACTTGGGGAATATTGTAAAATGGTTGCCATCTGAAGGTCCAAAAAGACCTTTGTAATAATCTGTGATATACCTTTTAAGGTGAACATCTCCGGTGACGACACCCCCATCTTGTTCTAGTTGAAAATATCTTGTTCCAGTTGAAAATTACATTGCTTACAATGTTTACCATTAGCTACCATGTGAAAATATTTCGTGGTATAATCCCCTTCCAAAAGATGTTTCGTTTTAGCCCGTTGGAACCATTTCAACTCCTCTTCCCACAATAATTGAACTAACCAGTGACTAGAACTATTTTTAAGCTATAACTCCACGTCAAATAACTGTACTCCCTCCATTTTTTTGTCCAACCGATTAATAATGTCACAAAGGTATTTCTTCTCTTTGCTCTAGGTGCCTGCTGTGTTCTTAGCACAGCCTCTCAAGTTCAGGGCGTCATCTAAATCGTGAGATTGGATATCGTGGGTTTTCTCATTGTTAATGGCTATCCTATTCAATTCCATTCTTGTATAGTCTCAACACAATTTAATACCTCAAATTTATTTGCACCGAATGACACCCCCAAACTCGTAACGAAACAATTTGATCATCAGCAAAGGAAAGAAAAGACATATTATGAGATGTACCAGGACCATTCCTCACTGAGTCAAAATCAGCCTCTCATGCCAAACGCTCGCTCCTCCGGAGATTAGTTAGCGACGAGGAGACCACACCCCCAACCACCACTGGAGATGACACTTGCGTGGTAGCTAGTGATGAGGTAGAAGCTATCGCAACCGCACTTCTCGACGTGGGACCCTGCCCTAGGCACGTGGAGTAGCGCCCTGCCCACCAGCCGGAGCGACAACCATGGCAGTGCTCACAAAGGAGGCACTTGCTGAGACCTGCCATGTAGCTACCAAAGCTGCCACAGCAGGAACTGAGGCAGCCGAGCCTACCGTGTAATCCAGCCCTGCAGCTCCCTTGGCAGCCACGGCAGCAACCGAGATAGCAGCTTGGAGCTCTGCCGTGGCAGGTGTGACACTCCACCGAGCAGCCGTGATGAGAGATGGGCTTGCCGAGGACACCGCATCCTGCCTAGCAGCTACAGGGGCTGCCACGATAAGGACAGAACACCCTGAAACCTACTCTGCAGCAAGAGAAGCAGCTGAAACAAGAGAAGAGGCCCTGACAACTGATTTCTCTCCGTAGAAGCAGCCGGGGCAGCGTGAGAAACAGCCAATAACCACTAGGCATACTGAATACCTTCCCCGAGAGTAGCCCTGTCACCAATCGAAGCACTTGTCGGTGTCAAAAGCAAAGGAAACGACATTGGCCCCCTGTTGTCCCGAATGAGCTGCCTCGCCTCGCCAATAGCCTCGTTATCTGCCCGCCATAAATCATGGGCACTTCAGTTCTCTCTTGCCACCACCTTTCTAACCTCAGCCTCAAGGAGCAATTGAGGATTAACACGCGGTGCCGGCGGTGTAAGTGTGAGCAAGCCAAGGTGTTGTCCTCCCACGGCAGACGAACCCCCCCTAAAAAGAATGCTGCCCAATGTTGCTAGAATTGTTGGCCTTGCATCTCTTGCCATCACACAGTAACTCATCTTCATCCATCTTATCCTTGCCGTGACCATCGTCCCTCCCATCTAGCTGGAGCAAGTCATCCTCCTTCATCGCTAACAGCTCTTCCTCAAGCACATACTCGATACTGAAAACCCAATCATCCACCATAATATCAAGAAATTGCGGTATCTTTTCTACATCAATTACCCCCACCAAGAGACGAGGGATGCATGTTTATCTTGTCGTGACCATGTCCACAACAAAAGTGGCTCCGATGAAACCGCCAACAGCCCACACATTCAGATAATCTCTTATTTCCTCAGGCACATTATTAATCTGGACCCAAACCTTGTGAAGCTAAAATCTTGCACCCGGTCTGCTTGTCCATTCATCTACTTCCATCTCCACTCTATCAGCTGCCGTACCATGATTTTTAACTTGAATTTTACCGATGCAGTGCAAACGTTCCACCTCAGACCTTGATGGGAAAGCCGCTGTAAAGGTGTTTGCGGGAAGGGATAAAAACCCTGCCCATCCACTGCCACACCACACAAATTTGTGGCAGGTTTGGCAAGCTTAAGGAGAGGGCACTTGGATGCCACATGATACCTCCCTTCACAGATGTCACAAATCACCTCGCACAATGTTGTTCACCATGGCCACTGCCCTTGCAACGTAAGCAAACAATCCCATCTTCCTCACAAGCTTGAACCGCAGAACTTGATTCGCCAACACAAACCTCTGTCGGCCCATGAAAGTCCTGCCCAGAGGCCACTTGAGGATCAATATCAGAAGTGATTTTGCACACCTGCTACCAAAGCTGGATGAAACTGCTGCTGATGCCTACCCGACAGAGGCGCCGAGCCACGCCCCCAGCCGCCTTGGTAGGCAGCAACGCGGTCTCGAGAGTGCCCCCTCCCCCCCTGCGGCCTGGACAGGTTGCCGCGGCCACCTCTGCCATAGCCAGCGTTGACACTGCCGGCGAAAGCCGCCTCGCCCACGGTCTGCCCCGCCGGCCCTTTGGGAGCACCACGGCCACCGCCATGCTTGAAATTGCCCCCACCATGGCCGCCATTACCGCCATACTGCTGCGGACCGCTGAAGTGATTCCCGTGACCGTTGCCTCTACCGTCACCGCGGCCGCCACCGTTGTCCATCGGAATCGATGATCGAAACACATCGGCAAAGGAATGGGTGGCCTCCGAGGAAACCGTGGCTGGGACTTGCACAACGGTGCTGGAATCGATGAGTCTACGATCACCCCGCCTATCAGATGTCGCTTGGGCAGGAGAATAAGGGATTGTCTATTTTTTAGTTGCCTGGAATTTTCTTAACTCTCAATCATTTTTTAAACCTTTGGATCAAAATGCAACAACCCTCATCTTTAACTAAAACGAAGTATAATTTTACGGACTAAAAATTATAGTAACTTTTCATTAAAATTGCACACATTCAAAATAGCAATTTTAGACTAATTGACATGTAATTTTAGATGACTGAGATTTATAAAAATTTCAGACAACTGAGAATTAGCCAACGCGGGAGAATAAAGACGACTGCACCGGGGCATGCACAAAACCCTTAACCCCTGACGCATGTGCATTGGCGATGAGTGTTGGGCCTGCTTGTCCCGTGAACCGAGGGCCCTGACCGGTTGCGAAGAGACACACGCCAGTGAGCTGGGTTGGACAGACCGGGATCCTGGCCCGCTCGGTTTGAAAAGTCAATCGAAGGCGCAATGGGCGCCGAGATGATCGGGGCTGCCGGCAGGTCGCAAAGCCACGACTGCGGCCGAGCTTTTCGCTGGAGGTCAACAACGTGCACGTCCCCCAGGGTGAGAGACGGCGAGGCACGGGGCGGCGGGATCGCTCCCTGCCACGGACGCGTCGCCTCCAAGAGCGTGGCGCGGCGAACGCCCATCTTGCCATCTGGTAGCCGGTCCTGATTTCTCTGTCGAACGCCGCTCGGATCCCCTGCAGACAAGGACGCAGAACGTGATAGAACAGAATTGACAAGGATCGGGACATCTACCTCGGCGTAGTCCATGGCACGAACATCTTCGACAATGCCTTCAATTTCGGCATCTTGCACAAGCGCCAACTCCGAAGATTCAACATCCAGAGAAGCCGCCCTGCCTTCTGGCCATGTCTTCAAAAATGGCGAAGATTGAAGTGTCCAAACCTCCGATCCGACCGCCTCACTCACCAAGCGGTGAAGAAAAGCCTAGGGAACTCGGATCTCTTCCTCTAATGGAACAGAGTCTTCGCCATTAGCAGCTCCATCGACCATCTCCGAGGAGAGCTGAGCCCCCGGCGGAGTTCAAGGATACTTGGAAGCACTGCGTGTTTTACTTGACCCTCAAGTATGCCAAATGACACAAAATGCAATGTCACACCATACATAGGTACCTACTACCCTGGAATTAATCGTGCTTGCAATATCTAGTTGGTAAACTGATGTTGGTCTCAGCTGCCACTAATTAACCAAGTAAAGGGGGGAGAAATAAGACGAACAGACAAATAGTAACCACCCAGTGACAGAGCACTGGAGCTAGAATCGGTTGATGAATAAACCTTTCCTCTGGAGTGAGTCTCGAGTCCGCCGACGCGCGCACGCGGCGGTGGACGGTGATCCTGCGCGGGGTTCGGTCGCGGCAGCCGCCTCCCTTGGCACGGCGACGGCCAAGAAAGAATCTATTAAAGGTGACTAAGATGGGATCTATTATTCATATTTATTACGAAACGTGAGTGGATTTTTTTTTCTCCGTTATGTTATGCTGTTTCAATTTTTTATATTCAAACCGTTATAAAGATACCTTAAAGATGGACGGCTTATATTTTTTTTTCTCCAATTAAGGTGAAAATTTCTAGAAAGTATGTAATTAGTATAAAAATAAAAATAAATAAATACAGATAGATATAGATAGATGAAGAGGAACTACATGTTTATGATATATATTTTCTATAAATCTGTACAGCTAGGCCTAGTAACGCCGCCAGCGGTAAAAAGACAAGAGTAGCCCCCGGTCGAGTGGCAATGCCGGGAATAGCCCCCGGCCGGGAGCAACGGCGGATTTGTCCCCGCGATGCGCTGGGCGGCCGACCCACGGCTAAATCGCGGGCGAGAAGCGCGACGCGTGAAAATCGCGTCCCCGCACGCGACCGAATTTTTCTCCGTGTCGGCCCACGAGGCCCGCGTTGCCGTGGCCCACACCAGGGAGGGTCGCTGGATCGCGCCCGGCGCCCGCGAGGCTGAGCTCGCGCTCGTGGCCCGCGACCGAGGCGGCCTCGCGCGTTCGACCCGCGAGCAGCGCAGCTTGCGCCTTCGGCCCGCGACCAGCGCCAGGGAGGCCGCCTCGTGTGTTCGGCCCGCGAGCAGCGCAGCTCGCGCCTTCGGCCTGCGCGACAGCCTGGCCCACCCGATTCAGAGAAGCATATTTTAAAATTTTACTTTTTTTTGTAGTCTTTGATTTCTGCTCTGTTATGCGCCTACTTTTGAATTTAAATTGGCAGATTGTTTCTCCTGCGAACTCTCTCTGTTACCGCTGGTAGCCACAAACAAACAAAGTTTTAGGAGTAATTAAGTTGCGTACTTGCTGATGCAAAAAGTGATACTTCGTTAGAGTCACAGAATAATGCATTGTTCAAGTTTTGATAAACATAATAGATAGGTATACAACATCCACATGACCACATTGTTGCGTTCATTGGCATATATCAACAAATTAACCACCCAAATAACATTTCAGAGCCAAAAGATGGGTTACAATAAAATTTCGACGACTTGACAACGTATAGAGCTAAGTTCGGATGCTTTTCTCCCGACACAAACAGACATATGGCAAACAATTATCCGTAGTAGTGCACACTCATATTGCTGCAATGCTGCCCTAGGGCTGAGGCAATGGCAATTTTTAGATAAAGGAAGAATTTCATTACTTTCGGTCTCTGTATAACAAGATACACACAGCCACACTACTGCAGATTGACCTTCTCCTAAACCCCCTCCACTGACGGGCACAAAAAGGTCCGTCGCTGCAGGGTAACACCGCCGACGGACACCAAAGAGCCCGTCAGCGGAGAAGGCAGCAAAGATAAACGTGAGGAGAACCACTGACGGGCGGAAAATCGACCCGTCAGTGGAGATGAACGTGAGGTGGCATAGATGACGCGTGAACTCCACTGACGGTCTCAATTTAAGTGCCCGTCAGTGGAGATTACAGATCCACTGACGGGCTCAGATGCGGCCCGTCAGTGTAAATGGGAACATATGACGTTGCATTTTACTGACGGGCCCTGGGAACCGGCCCGTCAGTAGAGACGTTGTCTTCACTGACGGTATAGATCCTCGTCCGTCAGTGGAGATTATTGCATGGTTGGCTGAAGATTCACTGACGGTCCCCTTTTACGCGACCGTCAGTGGTGATCTCGCCTATATAACCAGAGCGGGCCCTCGCTGCTGGCCAGTGCTCGCGCGCCCACTGGCCAGCAGCGAGTGCCGCCGTCGCCCCAGCTGCTGCCACCGTCGCCGCCGCCCCCCCTTCCCCCTCCAACCCACCAACACTTCTCCCCTTTCCCCAACCCTCCTCCCCATGCTCTAGAGAGACTAGATCTAGATCTAGATCTAGATCACTCTCTCCCTCCTCCTCTCACTCTCCCTCTCTCTCACTCCTCTCACTCTCTCCCTCCTCCTCTCACTCTCCCTCTCTCCCTCCTCCTCATCTCTCACTCCTCCTCTCACTCTCACTCTCTCCATACATCTCTCCCTCCTCCTCTCACTCTCACTCTCTCCATACATCTCTCATTTCTAGCTCTCTCTCATCTCTCCCTCCTCCTCTCACTCTCACTCTCTCCATACATCTCTCATTTCTCACCAAAAAGATCGCTAGCGCTCGGTAATAATGCTCGCCAGTGTTCTTTTCATGTCGTATATGTATTTGATGTGGTTTTCGGTTATCGAACTGATTAGTTTCGTGTCGTAGGTATTGATCGATGGATCGCAGTTGGATGTACGACAACCGGGCGACAGAGAGTTGGGCTATGGCTTTGAACGAGTTTCTTGATGTCGCCGAACGAGATATGAGGGCAAAAGGTGGCACGAAGATTTGCTGTCCATGTCGCGATTGCAAAAATTTGGTAATGTTCGATACGAGAGGGAGGGTGACGGTACACCTGGCGCTTAAGGGTTTCATGTCAGGCTATACACGTTGGACATGTCACGGCGAGGAGGAGGAAGATCAGGTGTTACAGCAAGCTGCCGAACACGGAGATGACGAAGAAGACGAGGGGAGCATCGAACCAGACGCCGAAGGAGAAACGGGAAACAATTTGGCCGATATGGTGCAGGACGTTCACATGGTGGAGCAGGTGGTGATAGATCCCGAGGATGAAAGAGAGGCTGCTAAGTTCTCGAGACTAGTTGAAGACTCACAAATCCCGCTGTATACCGGTTCCGATCCAGAGCACACGCGTCTGTCGGTCACGCTGGAACTTCTAAGGATCAAGGCAGCCCACAACTGTCCGGACAAAGGCTTCGATGAGACACTGGCTTTTCTTGCAAAAGTTTTTTCGAAAAACAACTTGCTGCCCACGAGCACCGAAGAAGCCAAGAAGGTTGTCTGCCCTCTTGGGTTAGAGGTGCAGAGGTTTCATGCGTGTCCGAATGACTGCTTTATTTACCGCAAGGAGCACGAGAAGCTGTACAAGTGTCCCACGTGCAACACGTCCAGATTCAAGAGGGGTAGAAAGCAAGCCGATGATGAGGACCCAGTGAAGAGTGGCGCTCCAGCAAAGGTTGTATGGTATCTTCCGGTCCTTCCCCGTTTGAATCGTTTATTCGCTAACAAGAAGGAGGCAAAGCTGCTACGTTGGCACGCCGAGGGGCGGAAAACTGATGATGGAGTGATGAGACACCCTGCCGATGCTTCGCAGTGGAGGGCAATCGACGCCCAATACGATGATTTCGGAAAAGATCCGAGGAATATCAGGTTCGGTATGAGTACGGACGGGATCAATCCATTCGGCAACATGAGCAGCAGACACAGCACTTGGCCCGTGGTTCTATGGATGTACAACCTTCCTCCATGGCTGTGCATGAAACGAAAGTACATACACCTCTGTATTCTCATACAAGGGCCGAAGCAACCTGGGAACGATCTGAACATGTATCAACAATTATTGTTCGAAGAACTAGCTACACTGTGGGAACCAGGGGCCCAGGTCTGGGACGCATACGAAGAAGAGTACTTCAATCTGAAAGCGCTGTTGTTCACGACGGTCCAAGACTACCCCGCGTACGGATATCAGTCCTGCCAGTGTGTTCATGGGTACAAAGGATGTGTGAAGTGTTTGGAGTCTACTACAAGTTTACACCTAAAGGGATCCAAAAAAATCGTGTTCATGGGCCACCGAAGGTGGCTGAAACAGAACGACCCATGGAGGCAAGAGAAGGAATTGTTTGACAATACTGTTGAGGTCCGTTCGGCGCCTCGGGAGAAGACCGGGGTGGAAATCTATGACATCGTGAACACGATGCCCCCTGTTACGCCCGGTAAGACACAACCGTCTGTTCCCATGCAGGACGGCGTCTGGAAAAGGAAATCCGTATTCTGGGATTTGCCTTACTGGAGATTCCTAAGCACACGTCACAGCATAGACGTCATGCATGTTGAAAAAAACGTGTGCGAGAGCTTGCTTGGTATCCTGCTCAACATTTCAGAAAAGACAAAAGATGGACCGAAGGCACGAGCTGACATGGAATTCTTGGGTATAAGAAAGAAGCTGTGGGCTACGAAGCGAACGACCAAGTTGGGGACGGGTGCAGTCAGAATCAAGACGGACTGTCCCGCTGCTTGTTACACTCTCAGCAAAAAAGAGATCGTTAGCTTTTTGGAGTGCCTCCAAGGTGTCAAAGTTTCTTCCGGTTACTCGGCAAACATCGAGAGAATAGTTGACATGAAGAGTCACCGTGTAATTGGTATGAAGTCTCATGACTGCCACGTGATGATTACGCAGATACTTCCTGTTGCAATCAGAGGTCTCATGGAGCCGGAGGTCCGCAAGACAGTCTTGAATCTGTGTAACTTCTTCAACATGATATCTCAGAAGTCGATCTCCGTTACGCGGTGCCACAAGCTGCAGGAGGAGATCATTGTCATACTGTGCGAACTTGAGATGTACTTCTCTCCAGCATTCTTCGATATCATGGTACATCTCATGATCCATATCGTCCCGGAGATACTGGATCTAGGTCCCGTGTTCCTACACAACATGTACCCGTTGGAAAGGTACAATGGGGTTGTGAAGCGCTACGTTCGTAACAGGTCACAACCAGAAGGTAGCATCATCCAAGGCTATGTTGCCGAAGAGTGTGTCGAGTTCTGCACTGATTACTTGGCTGATCAAAAGTCCATAGGTGTTCCTGTTTCACGGCACATGGGAAGGCTCGATGGTGAAGGCCATGCACGCGGACAAAGGCCTTTACATGTCTACAATTCAGTACCCAGTAGGTCAGATGACTATGACAGAGCACATCTCGTGGTCTTGCAACACCTGACGGTGGTGCATCCCTATCTTTGGATGCACATGGTAAAGCTTAAAAAAGAAAACCCGAAGAAGGGAGAAGCGTGGCTCTCGAAAGAGCACAATGGAAAGTTCGCAACATGGCTTAAGAACTACTGGTATGAAAGGCCTCCGACAAATTTCGAAGAAGAGACGGTCAAAATGCTGTCACAAGAACCTGCGAGCAAGGTCCTAACATATCAAGCATACGATATCAACGGATACACATTCTATACGGAGGCTCAAGACAGGAAAAGCACGTATCAGAACAGTGGGGTGACGATGGAGGCTAAAACCGGTAACCGTAAGGACATATACTACGGTGTTATCGAAGAAAGAACTGGACTACACCGTCACGAAGATACCCATGTTTCGTGTCAGATGGGCGAAAAATATCCATATCGATGATGACAAACTCACTACCGTGACTCTACCTCCCCCGACATCTATTGAGTCAACACAGGTCAAAGCAATCAGTGCGAAAGATGAGCCATGGGTTCTAGCTAAACAAACCTCACAAGTCTTCTACATAAAAGACCCAAAGGCACAGAAGCGCCATGTCGTCAGAAAAGGGAAGAGGAGTATTGTCGGAGTCGATGGTGTTGTTGACGAAGAGGACTACGACCAATTCGACGACCCAGACTCCGAGCCAGAAGCCGTTGATAAACGCCCCATAAAAAGGAGAAAAGCTAGCAAGGATGCTGAGCCCTACGTCAGACGCAGTCACGCCGAAGGACTAACGTATACCACCAAGAAAATCACAATTCATGAGAAGATTTCCGAAGACGACGAAACCTAGCTATTTGTATGTGTGTGTACAAAAGTGTCTTGGTTGAATGATTTCATGTAACGTGTGTACTTCTGTATGTGTAAATTGTGGATGAATTTGAAGTACTTACAAACCAATGTATAACCCAATTTCAATGAAATTATCTGAAATTTTAAGTATAGCCTCACGAGGTCATGTAATTACCCCATGCCAATTTTCAAAAAATTTTGACCACTTTTAGATTTAATAAAAATAAAAAACCAAAAAGACGCAAGCAAACATTTCAATTTCGACAAGCAAACGTTTGAATTATTGATATATTTTCTACATATGAGCTAAACCGATACATACGTACGTAGATATGAATTTTTGTTCCATTTATATGCCTTCTTTAGGATAGTTGTAGCTCAAATCTGAAATATATGTAGTAAATAACTAGATATTCATTTAATGCGTAAAAAATAGCAAATGAT
Source organism: Stipa capillata (assembly GCA_019208055.1). NCBI lineage: Eukaryota > Viridiplantae > Streptophyta > Magnoliopsida > Poales > Poaceae > Stipa > Stipa capillata. Next base: position 111,516 of record JAGXJF010004293.1, on the reverse strand, counting down.
TTCTGAAAAATGCCTAACTTTGACACAAACAATGTAATGTAGTACGTTACATGTACAAAAAGTTTGGAGCGTAGCTAAAAATGTTTTTTGAAAGGTTTTACACATGGTACCTCAAATTGGTATTTCAAAAAATAGAAAATTCGATTTATTACATAACAAGATGCAACATGATGAATTATTAACGTATAATATTGTAATATGAAGTTGTAGTCCAAATCTCAAGTTCAAATGATGAAAAATTTATGACGTGTACTTCAATCTTCATATTTCCCCTTCGAATGCTACGAAGTTTTCTCACAGATAGTTCAGTTACAAAGCAATGTATAATCGAACTTCCGCGAAATTGTCCGAAATTTTAAACATAGCCTCAGAAGGTCATATAATTACCCCATGCCAATTTTAATAATATACACAAGCAAACCTCCACCGAGGGGCACCGAAATTTCACCAAGTGTTAGGCTGACTGCCTCTCTGCTGACGGGCTAACCAGTGTGGCCCGTCAGTGGTATCCTCTCTGCTGACGGGCTAACCCGTTGGGCCCGTCAGTGGTGGTTAGTACCACTGACGGGCAAACCAGTTGTGCCCGTCAGTGGTAACCTACAGCGCTGGTACCGCACAACTTTAGTCCCACCTCGCCGAGCGAAGTGCACGCGCACCAGCTTAAAAGGGGTGCTGCGCCCAGGGATTTCGAATTCCTTATAACCTGCACTGATACTTCGATCGAGCCGCCGCTGGTCCCTTGCGCGGCTTGGGCTCATGGGCCTGGGCGCTGTGCTCGGGATAGGCCTCTGGCTGGTCGCTTGCGCGGCCTGGGCTCGTGGGCCTTTGAGCTGTGCTCGGGATAAGCTGGTTCGCTCAACAATTTTTTTAATAATATACACAAGCAAACCTCCACCGAGGGGCACCGAAATTTCACCAAGTGTTAGGCTGACTGCCTCTCTGCTGACGGGCTAACCAGTGGGCCCGTCAGTGGTATCCTCTCTGCTGACGGGCTAACCCGTGGGGCCCGTCAGTGGTGGTTAGTACCACTGACGGGCAAACCAGTTGTGCCGTCAGTGGTAACCTACAGCGCTGGTACCGCACAACTTTAGTCCCACCTCGCCGAGCGAAGTGCACGCGCACCAGCTTAAAAGGGGTGCTGCGCCCAGGGATTTCGAATTCCTTATAACCTGCACTGATACTTCGATCGAGCCGCCGCTGGTCCCTTGCGCGGCTTGGGCTCGTGGGCCTGGGCGCTGTGCTCGGGATAGGCCTCTGGCTGGTCCCTTGCGCGGCCCGGGCTCGTGGGCCTTTGAGCTGTGCTCGGGATAAGCTGGTGCACGCTCGAATTTTTTTTTAATAAACAACATATACACAAGCAAACCTCCACCGAGGGGCACCGAAATTTCACCAAGTGTTAGGCTGACAGCCGCTCTGCTGACGGGCGAGCAAAGTTTTGCCCGTCAGCAGTGGTGTAACCCTAACCGTCCCATCTCAAGTACCACTGACGGGCTCGCTAGGGTTGCCCGTCAGTGGAGGTTCCTCTGCACTGACAGGTCTGTAGTTACTGACGGGCTCCTATAGGGGGACCGTCAGTGGTACTCTAGTTATTATATAAGCCATGCGCGGGACTTGGCGAAATTTTCGCCAAGTCCCGCGCGTTCAAAAGAACCAGCAGCAAGACCCGACGGTTCGCACGACGCCGCCAGGCTGCCGCCGCCGCCCCCGAAGCCCCGGCCGCCGCCTCCTCCCGCCTCGTCGAAGCCCGCCGCGCCCTCTGCCGCCCCCTCCGCCGCCCGCGCCGCCGCATCCTCCGGCCTCCACCGCCGGCCCCGAAGCCTCGGAGGTCCCTCCACCCGACACCACCCAACGCCGCCCGCCCCTTTTTCCCCCATTCTTCCCGGTAAGCCCCTTTTTCCCCCATTCTTCTCTAATCCCCAAGTTTGCATCATGTCAAGATCTACCACCTCGTCCCCGTGGGACTAGAACTCTTTTGCCCCGTTTGGCCTAGAAACTCTTGAGCGCAAGCCACTGCTACAATATTATGTTGTGTTGGATGCTTGGGATTGTTACTGCTAGAGCTCCAGTATGTTTTACTTGTTAACTTGTATCTCTATTGGCTTTGCAAATATTTGCTGCAATTTAGTCATCAAATATCAGTTGGAAACCACGTTGGAGGTTCTATAAAAATCTTAAAAGAAAACTACCATGTGTCGGGGAGTTGGTATTCTATAAACCTGAAAAATGTCGATACAAAACCCAATAGTTTTGAGGTTTTAAGCCACAACTAAGAAGTGTGCTCCATTAACAAGTACATCACTATTTGGGAAGTTTCAGCTAGTAAACCAGTACAGAATTTTACAGTATGGTGCAGGAAAGTGAAGTATACACTTCAGTATACAGCTACAACATCACAGCATTTGGTAATTGCCTAATTGGCTTGTTTGATACACAAGAGTACATAGTATTCTGATGCTTAAACAAAAGACCATTGATACTGGCAAGTTCCTCCAGCCGCTTGTAAATAACTACTTGCATTGCGTGAGGAGTCAGAATGGTGGAATTAAACTCTGGTGTCAAAACTTCTGGATGCCATGAAGCTGTTCTCGATGTCTCGGTTGACTTCTATAACTTCACAACGATGTTTCATTTCATTGCTTCTCCTCAACTTGAACACTACTGCCTGTTAATTAAAATTGGTGAAAATAAATGACTGCTAAACCAATATAACAAATAGCCTACACTTGTCAAATCTATGATGCTTGAAATCTTATATCTTTTTAAACTGATAAGAACATGATACTGGTCTGAAGTTTCAGGCTTCTATTAAGCCTACACTTGAATAAGAGTTTATCTCTTGTTTTGGTTCAGATTTTAACTGATACCTTATTGCTGATTTTTATAGCTAATACTTAAGAATGGTTGTAATGCTTAAGTCTAACATCCTTGTTTTGCAAGCACATGAATCCAACACTACCTACTTTTTCCTGAATCTTAACACTTATACCTTATTGGATGAGGCTTTAATTCCAATGGTATGAACCTATAGCTATATTTGGTTTCAGCTTCACTCTTTGTTTTCAATATGTACATGTATATAAATATATGTTGGTTCATTAAGCTGGAAGAACAGATGCTTCATTTATCTCAGCTAATATACACTTAATTCTTGTTAAGCAAATATACATATGTCTCTTGATTCCTTTTCTGAATACATATATATATATTGGTTCACTTAGGCATAAGGACCAGGGTATATGTGGTTTATTCATACATGTATGCATAAACCACATATACACATGAACTACTGTCAAATTGGAATCTCTATATTGTCAAAGCATTTGAGCTATTCTTTTTCTTCAGTTTTACAATGGCCGCCAGTAGTACTCCCGCTGGGTCCCCGACCCGAGCAGTAGAGACAGTTGACGACAGCACGGCCCCCCTCGGCGTGGCCGCACCGATCGATGCACCGACCCTGGAGGCACCCAAGCAAGTTGCCTCCGAAGCGGCCAAGGAACCTGCCCTCGAGCTGACCGAGGATCAACCTGCCCTCGAGCTGACCGAGGATCAACCTGTCGTAGCGGCCGTCACAGCTGGACAAGAGCAATCTGACTCGGAGTCCAGCTCTGGCTCTGCCTCCGGGTCAAGTTCCGAAGGGGACGAGGCGCGTGAGGAGGAGTACCGACTCCAGCCCCGACCAGGTCTCTGAATAGGAGGAAAGGCAACCAGTTGCCGGACAAGACGTACGTCATCACCCGTGTCGACGACGTCAAAGACATTCCGGCGAGTCCACATAAGGCCGCTAAGACCTTTAGCAACGCCTGCGGGTGCTTAATGCGCGAACAAGTAAAGATTACCTGCAAAGAGTTCGGCCAGTTGACGCAGTCCACGAAAGATACTCTCTTGAGGAAACTGTGGGACAAGTACCAGATACCTGCAGCCGACAAGGAAAGAGTCGAAGCGCAAGCCCTCAAAATCATGGCTAGGGCTCTGAAGACCTGGCGATACGACGCACAGAAAGTCGTAGACGAGGATTGGGACACCAAGATCAGTAAAAGATGGTCGAAGATACAGAAGGAAGACTGGGACGAATTCGTTGCTCAAATAAGGAGCCCAGAATTCCAGGAGAAGAGCCGGTGGGGGAAAGAGCTTCGCAGGAAGAACACCTTAGACCACAAGCTCGGCAGCCGTGGATATCTGGGGAAGAGACCGAAGTGGGCCAAAGAGGACGAAAAATTAGCCGCGGCTAGGAAAGCACCTCCTTTCACGCATCTCAGGGAGCCGCGCGCTAGGGAGTACATGAGGGCGCACACAAGGTCTGACCCTGTGACGGGGTCACCAATTTATGAGTCCGAGGAACTGCAAGTGGTGGCCGACCGGCTGGTAACGACTCAACCCAGTCTCTTTTCGTACTTCGTTACGTTGCATCCAAATACGCTGTCTTCTCATCACGTAATTTAACTTGCAGGCCGAACTGAGCCAGCAGCCTGGAAGCTCGCAGGACTCCGTCACGAGCTTCCCAAGATGGAACGACAATCTGGCGAAGGCCCGACAGAAACCGGAGCATCGGGGCCGTGTAGTAGGCGTCGGGGATGGCGTTAAATGGGATAAGGTATTTCCCCGAAACCCCGAGGGGAGCCGCCGCCCCCGGAGAGACAGCCAGGAGTTCATGGACAATCTGCGGGAGCAAATGCGCGAGATTGCCGAGCAGACGTGGCTACGTATGCAGGTGGCCGCAGCGCAAGGCCAGCAGAGCGTGCCTCCCGCTAACCAGCCTCTAGGATGGAGCAGCTGCGCATCCACCTCGGACGGCGGCCCCTACTCGGTGAATCCCGTCGACAGCATCACCGTAAGTCTCGTCCGCTAAACGTGTCGTTATAGTACGAGCTGTTCTCATTTTCCTGACTCCAGTGCGGACGGCACGTCTATCCTCTGTTTCGCAGGAAGCCACCAGATGCACACTCACGGTGCAGATTCCTGGCATGAAGGTCCCGGTGGCGCACGGCCAGGTTTTCCCAACGGCGGAGGGGGCAGTCCTGCACTGTGTTCCTATGCGGGAGCACCACGCGAAGGTCCAGGTCGACCTCGTCCTCAATGACTACAGCGAGGTGTTAGTCCCTGTCCCTCCCGAAGAGGAGCTGACGAAGCTAGGGCAGTGCAGAAACTGCTTCATCCAGTGGCCGAAGAGCCAGATCACTATAACCGCGGCGGCCTCTCCTCGCACGGGCCCCTCGTCCAACAACCCCTCTCCATCAATCGGACGATCTCCGTTGGGGCTCAGCCAATCACCCCCGTCCTTTAAAGACCTGGAGGACCATCTTGTCGGGGACCAGCACATGTCACCGATTTTGCGGTCCCCGCCCTCCGAGGTTCAAGGCGACCCCCTGGATCAACCGAGGGGGAAGATTTTCTCTCCCGCCACGCTAGCTGGGACGCTGGAAGCAGCGTTGGCGGCAGGCATGAGCCCGGAGCCGGTACACCAGAGGAAGAAAAGCAAAAAGAGACGGGCCGGCACCGGCGAGAAGGAAAGAAAGGAGCAGAGGCAGAAAACCTTATCCTTCTCAACATCGTCAGTAGAATTATCTACACGGAGCAAGGGCCTCTGGCGATATCATTACGAACCAGGTCAGGACTTGCTCCCACAGGATGAGCTGGACAATCTGTCGGAGGACATGAAGACGCTGCATGAAGATTACCTGAAGATGTCCAGAGATCCTGGTACATTCTGCCAATATTGGAAGGTGAAGGTGCCAAAGGGATACAATTTTTTCATGCAACATGACCAAGACACCTTCGACATCAACTTTGAAGACCTATTCCACATGTACAACCTCTATAGGCTCGACACCACCATGATCAGGCTATGGGCTCTGTACCAAGCCCAAGAGTGCAGACGTCTTCGGGACTCCCATATTGGCATAGTCGATCCGATATGCATGAACGAAGGCTATGCCGGGACCCCAGAGGGTCAAGGATTTCTTCAAGAATACCTGTCGAATGCATTCGTGGTTCATAAGGACAAGGACTGCATACTAGCCCCCTATAACCCTCCGTAAGTACTAAACTTAGCACCGTGGAGTTTATTTTTGTTTTTTACGTACGTATCTCACTACTACATAAAAGGTCAACACTAACGGGCGAAAAACGGTTATCAGTGACGGGTACCCGTCCCGTCAGCAACTAATGGTCAGTGGTAACACAAGTTACCACTGACGGGTGGAGCACCCGTCAGAGATAAAAATCATCACTGACGGGCAAAATTTTTTACCCGTCACTGATAAAAGTCATCACTGACGGGCGAAATATTATGCCCGTCAGTGATGACTCACATCACTGACGGGCGAGGTATTATGCCCATCAGTGATGACCTTTTTAGAGGCGTAAAAAAAAACCCTACCCGGGCAGTGCCGGGTAGGGTTTCACTAAAACGGCTGTAACTTTTGCATACGGTGTCCGTTTTGGATCCACGACCACTCAAAATGACCGTATCGACGAGGCGCATCTGAAAAATCTACTCGTCTTTAGACCTGTACATTTTTTCACCTCCAAATTCGCCCTCTAACACTGACTTTTTCCCCTCCGAACGAAACGTCGTATCTTTCGACCCTCCGTTGAACTTCTTCCCGAGCTCCAAATGCAGTAATGTTTGTGGATTCCGAACCATGAGGGAGTAGAGCTACTAGAAAAAAATACGAGAAAAAATTTTAAAAATAAAAAAATTTCACTCCAAATTCGCGCTACCGAATCCTTCGTACGAATAATCTCCGCTACCGAACCCTCCGTGCCCTCCGTTGAACTTCTTCCCGAGCTCCAAATGTAGTAATTTTTGTAGATTCCGAACCGTGAGGGAGTAGAGCTGCTACAAAAAATATGAGAAAAAAAATTTAAAAATAAAAAATTTTGGCACTAGTAGAAGGATGGAAGGAAGTAGAGGAGGGAGGAAGATGGGGTGCTCACCGTGACTCCATGGAGTTGGAGAGGAGGAGGGGCCGGCAGTGGGAGGAGGAGAGGAGAGGAGGGTGACTCCATGCATAACGGTGGGATGCTTGAGGAGGATGCTTGAGGAGGGTGCTTGAGGAAGGAGAGGAGAGGAGGGTGGAAGGGAGATGGAGTGGAGTGGCCTGAGTGGAGTGGAATGGCCTGAGTGCGCTGCAGTGAGGTGTATTATATACCACGCGGGATTCTAACATTTCGGGTTTTGAAATTTCGGATTGGCGGGATTCACATCACTGACGGGTCTATATTCACGCCCGTCAGTGCTGACTTTTCGTGAAAACTCGTATTTTTGCTAAATTCATCAGTGACGGGCCTACTTTTTGCCCGTCAGTGGTATTCTCCACATCACTGACGGGTCCATATTCACGCCCGTCAGTGATGACTTTTCGTGAAAACTCGTATTTTTGCTAAAGTCATCAGTGACGGGCCTACTTTTTGCCCGTCAGTGGTATTCTCCACATCACTGACGGGTCCATATTCACGCCCGTCAGTGATGACTTTTCGTGAAAACTCGTATTTTTGCTAAAGTCATCAGTGACGGGCCTACTTTTTGCCCGTCAGTGGTATTCTCCACATCTCTGACGGGTCCATATTCACGCCCGTCAGTGATGACTTTTCGTGAAAACTCGTATTTTTGCTAAAGTCATCAGTGACGGGCCTACTTTTTGCCCGTCAGTGGTATTCTCCACATCTCTGACGGGTCCATATTCACGCCCGTCAGTGATGACTTTTCGTGAAAACTCGTATTTTTGCTAAAGTCATCAGTGACGGGTCGACTTTTGTGCCCGTCAGTGATGACTTTTCTCCCCCTGAAACGGAACATCTGATAGAGTCACGACTGACGGGTATCCGGCGGCCCGTCAGTAATAGGTAAGAAGCCTGACGGGTTTTTTTCCTGCCCGTCAGTGATAAGGTGTAGTGGATAACCTTTTTTGTAGTAGTGTCTTCGCCTGCTTACGTTCAGTTGTTCACATTTACGCAGCGACCACTGGGTCCTAATTGCGATCGTTCCAAGCTGGGCCAAGGCTTTTTACTTTGACTCCTCGTCGAACAAGACAGCGGACTTCACAAATATAACTAAGATTCTGGATGCAGCCTTTTTCAGAGCCAAGTTCTCGGGCCATCAAAAAATACCTGTGAAAGCGAAAAAATTGGTACACCATTACAAGTTCCCTTGAAGAGTTCAGCCGGAAGGTTCCGTGACATGTGGGTACTACACCTGTGCCCATATGGACCTATTTGTCCGGTACAAGAACAAGCATTGGAAAGATATGAAAGAACTGAAGGCTTGGAGCGAGCTGGGAAGTCATATGTACGACTGGCGACAGGACTTTGCTCGGATCCAAAAAGTCTTCGCCAGACTCATCAACCTTGAAGTCATCAATCCGATGGGTGAATTCTACGCCGGCCCCCAATTTTCGAAGCCAAACTTAAGCGGGAATCAATAGAATCGTTGTTTCTGTAATTGAATAAACAATTGTTTCATACTTGTGACCGTCGTTGGAGTGTACATACTATATATGTGATTATAAATGTTATGCGATTAAGAGATTTGACTCTGTGAATGAATAGTTCGTATAGCCTGTGATTAGGAATAATGTAATACTATAGTCTATTATTATGAATAATCTAAGTGTGATTATGAGCTAACACAGATCCATTTCGGTTAGCAGGAATGCATACCTCTACTGACGGGCACTTACGGACAGCCCGTCAGTGGAGTTTAACCTCTACTGACGGGCTTTCATTACGCGCCCGTCAGTACTGATAGAACTAGGAGCCCGTCGACATATCTCTACTGACGGTCACTTACGGACAGCCCGTCAGTGAAGATATACCTATACTGACGGTCATTTATTACGCGCCCGTCAGTACTGATACAACCAGGTGCCCGTCGGTTAGCAGGAATACATATCTCCTCTGACGGTCCCTGTGTGACCGTCAGTAGAAATTAACAGTACTGACGGACCGTATGACCGTCAGTGGAGTTACCCCCTCCACTGACATTTCCAGGGTGACGGGCCCCCTGTCCGTCAGTAGAGGGGGTTTGGCGACCGTCAGTAGTGACCTGTTCTGCAGTAGTGCCAATAAACCGATAACAAGTTTGAACAATAACTAGTATCACAAGGAAAACAAAAAAATCATAAAAGACGCCACACACATCCAAACGCCGCCTCCAAAATTAAATAAAAGAACACCAATCTATGAAGTAACACCATCAGTAAGCACGGGTTATTACCTCCACGCACTAGACGAGAACAAGTGTAGAACGCTTCCCACTTTGAATGACTATCGATGCTCCACCACCTAGAGCGGTATCCATACACGTAGAAGAAAAACACATAGGAACAACACCTGGTTAGGATGATAGAAAAACTTCTTGTCAAAAATCACATCATTACGACATAACCAAATGGCTGAACACATAGCGAGGGCTCCAGAAAAAAGGCGATCTCTGAACATAGGTTGAAAAGAATTACACCAGGATCCCATCATATGAGCAATCGACTGAGGTGCTGTGAAATTAAAAGCTATTTGTACCACTCGCCAATAAAATTTAGCCACTTTATAATTAAAGAAAAGGTGTTGGATTGTTTCATCATTCGTGCAAAAATAACAGGTAGGACAACCTGTCCAATTTCATTTGATAAGATTATCTTTCGTCAAGACGACCCCCCTTCCTAGGCACCATAAGAAAATCCTAGATTTGAGAGAAACCCTCAACTTCCAAAAGTGCTTATGGCGAAATTGAACATTAGAACTCATCGTAAGTTGATACAAGGACTTGACAGAAAAACGTCCACTAGATTTAAGTACCCATTGAATTTTATCATGGCTATCCCCAATTACTACCTCAGCAATATCATTTAACAAATTATTCTATTCCACTAGCTTAGCTCCTTTAATAACTCTACGAAATGTCAAATTTAGAGGCATGGCTTGGAACACTGATGCAACCGTCACTTGTTTATTTTGGGCAACATTAAAAAGTGAGGCGATGGCAATGCAACCGGACAATTCACTTTCCCTACAAGGGATGAAAGGGTCACGTAATTCGCTGTGTTGGCGAGAGTGCCTGTGAGAAGCATGCATTGTTCCAGCTCCAACAAGGTCTCTGCAGCATCTCCCAGTCTCTTGTCAATCTCCTTTTGTCGGAAGTGATCGACAAAGCTCTGTACGTTATCCATTATCCAGATAGATAGCTTAGCTGTAGCCATGATTATCTCTAAACAATCACCCGTGGATTCGTTGTTCCCTTGTACTATCTCCTTCAGCTTCTCCACAAATTCAGCGTCGTCGAAGGGAATCTCGGTGAGGGCATGAGTGAAAATGTCAGCTGTAACCATCTGTTTGTCGCACATCCGAGCGGCAATGGTTAATAAAGATACCAACAACGTCCTTTTGGCGGGGAAATCGATTTGAGTATGAACTGGTGGGACTGCGAAGAGGTTACGAATCTTCTGCAATATCCAGTGACAAGGCTGAGCTTCATTTTGTTGATTTAAGGCATTGGTCTGCTGAACAACGACTTGTAGCCATGTCGTTGGATCTGTGACGGTCTGTATTATAGTTCGCAGCACCTGTCGAGACAAAAGTTCGGTTGGAGAGAATTGAAATTATGAGACGATGTCTAATGTCCGCCAGTTGCTAGAAAAATTACAGCAGGTGAAACAAACGCTACACTAAATTTGAGACTCATTTCATACCCAAATAAGAGAGCAATGCACTTTTTTTTTAAAGAAGATATTATTGATCTCCCAGCCTCTGCATTAAGGAGATGAGGCCTTTTACGGTGCATTTTACTGCTGTTTAAAAGGAGCAGTATAGAATTGAATCTACCGTTGATTGGCAAGGGTAGTTTAGGCATTTTCTGTTTCATCAGTAAGGGTAGTTTGGTCTGGCAGAATTGAATCGAAAAAAAAATCAATCTCCTCGCGCGAGCCGCCGCCGCCCCTGGCCCAATCTCCTCGCGTGAGCCGCCGCCGCCGCCCCTGTCCGGCCCCGTCCTCGCGCGTGAGCCGCCGCCGCCGCCGCGCCTCGTCCGGCCCCATCCCCGCGCGTGGGCCGCCGCCGCCTCAGCGCCTCGTCCGGCCCCGTCCCCGCGCGTGAGCCGCCACCGCCGCCGCGCCTCGTCCGGCTCCCCTCCACCCCCCCGTCGCGCCCCCGGCTTGGCCCGCCCGCCGCCTCCCCCGGCTTCCCCAGGCCGCCGCCACCCCCGGCTTCCCCTGCCCGCCGCCTCCCACTGATCCTTGCCCCGCCGGAGTCCCCCGGCCGCCCACGCGCAGCCCCCGGCGCCCAGCTGCCGCCGGCCCCGGCTTGCCCCGGCCGCCGCATCCCCCAGGTTCCCCCGCCCGCCGGCCTGCACCGGCCGCCGCGTCCCCCACTTGGCCAGCCCGCCGCGTCCGTCAGCCCCCGGCACCCCGCTGCCGCTGGCCCCGGCCTGCACCGGCCGCCGCGTCCCCCACTTGGCCAGCCTGCCGCAGCCCAGGCGCAGCCCTCCAAGCGCCTAGCAGTGCATGCCCCGCAGGTATTTGTTCAGTGCAATTCTTTACCTATTTGTGTTCGGCCCTACATAATATGTGAATACAATTTGCAGTATATATGTAATTGTTTGGTGAAATAATGTTGCCAAGAAGCAAATAATTAGGATCTTGATTATATGATATAATATTATTTTGTTGCTTTCTTGATGGCAGTTGCACGATATGGATGGTCACCGTGTCAGTTTGGAGGAAGTAGAAGAATATTATAAGGTGATTAGTCAGACGTTCAGAAGCGAGGATGAAGGTTATGAGTTCTACAACAGATATGCTCTGGCGAAAGGTTTTGGTGTTAGAAAGAGTATTGTGAAGAAGAAAGGAGGCATCATAATCCAACGCATGTACGTATGTTGTAAACAAGGATATCGGTCGGAAAAACACTTTGGAAAGCCTAACCGAAAAAGAAACCAAGGGCGCTCACTCGTTGTGGATGTGAGGCTCGGTTGCAGATAGAGCTTAATACGGCTACCGATGAATGGTTCATCAAAGAATATGTGGACCGCCATAACCATCCTTTTACTAAGCCTGATCAATCTGCTTTCCTATGGTCTCATCGTGGGCTGAGTGATGCTCAAAAGGCTGATGTCATTGAGTATGGTATTGGTGGCTTGCGCATGCATCAGATAATGGAGGTAATGGAGAAGCAGCACGGCGGCTATGACAAGGTTGGCTTCGTATCTCGGGACCTATATAATTTTATTGCTGAGTACAAGAAGGAAAGAATTGATGGTTTTGATGCCCAATATATGCTAAACTATATGGCGGCGCAAGAAGAGAGAGATTCTGATTTTTTCTTCAGATACAGCACGGATAGCGAAGGCCATCTGCAAAACATATTTTGGGCAGATGCACAATCTCGGTTGGACTACAATGCTTTTGGTGGCATTGTGGTGTTTGACAGCACATACCGTGTGAACAAGTATAATCTACCATTTGTCCCATTCATTGGATTGAACCATCACCGCAGCACTATTGTATTTGGTGTCGGTATTGTGTCGGATGAGACTGTTGCATCATATGTGTGGTTGCTTCATGCTTTTTTGGAGGCGATGCACCAGAACCATCCTAGGTCAGTGATCACAGATGGAGACAATGCAATGGCGAGAGCAATCTCACAAGTATGGCCAAACACAGATCATCGATTATGCAGCTGGCACATAGAACAAAATATGATACGTCACCTCCGTAATCCAAAGCTCGGTGAATTTAGAAAATTCATCTACCATGCTATGGATGTTGATGAGTTTGAGAGATGTTGGATCAAGTTTAAGAACCAATATGGAATCACAGAAAAAGACGCATGGATTTGCAGGATGTATGAGTTGAGAGATAAGTGGTCTGCGGCATATACAAAAGGTAGATACTTCCTTGGTATGCAAAGCAATCAGAGGAGCGAAAGTTTGAACTCGACGCTTCACGTGCACCTGGATAGGAGGATGAGACTTGTTGATTTGCTGCAGCATTATGAGCATTGTGCATCAGTTATCCGTAGGAATGAGGCTGCGATGGATGCCGTAGCTTCGCAGTCTGTGCCCTTCACGGAATTAACTGCTGACCTGCTAGAGATAAATGCTTCATATATTTATACTCCTATAATGTTCGAGAAAGTTAAGGTGGAGATTGTGAGATTATCAAGATGGGAAGTTGTAGAAGCGACCGAGCAAGATGGTTTCGTCAGGTATGCAGTTGGTCGTAAAGACAACACACTGGTTAGATTTGATGTGAGGTGCGTCTCTGCGGGCTCGTCGGTGGATAGTGTGAATTGCCAATGCCGGAAGATGGAGAGTGAGGACATTCCATGCACACACATTTTTTCTGTTCTGAAAAACCTTGCATTAGACACCATTCCTAGTTGTTGTGTTGCGAAAAGATGGACAATGAAAGCGAAGCTTGCATTTGATTCCGATAGGAATGCCGGTACACAGGAATGGTCAGAACGGATGGATCGTTACCACGAGCTCCGCAACATGTCTAGTGTAGCTTTTTTCAAAGCATCAAAGAGCACGGACCAATCAAAGAGGGTGATGGATTTTCTGAAGAGTATTATGGATGAAGGTGATGAGAATGATGATAATGCAGAGACGGGCTCGTTTGGTCCAATACCGGCGTACTTTTCAGGGGCACGCCAAGCATGGACTAAGGAAGTTCTAGATCCAAAGCCAATTATTCCGAAAGGCGCTCCATCGAAAAAGAGGTTGAAGCCATTCCACGAGACTTTGAATGCAAACAAAACTACAAACAAGAAGTAAGTATATACTTGCACGTGTATGAATTGATTTAAATTACATAATCAGTTTGCAATTAGCTTCCTAGCTCCCATTATACATGATGGCAGGAAGATCACTTCTTAGTGGAAAGAGGAATTTTGCTCTCACAAATTTGATTGAGCCAATTTGCGGTTACTAATATTCCTCTCTTTCAAACTTCCAGGTGAAAGCATTGTTGCCTGTTATTTAATGCACACCAAATTCATTCATGATTGCTACAGTATAAGATAGCAAGGTGATTGGTGGCTCGGTGTAATGCTGATTGTATATAATCTAGAAGTGTGCACTAGACTGCCAAGGGCTGGATCGCAGAATTTTCACAGGTGTCCCAAGCGGGGCCTAAACAATCTCTTGGAAAGTTGGTTCCCTCATAATTTCATTTACGTGAAGTAAACAAGAAGATATATAGTGGTACAATTTATTTCTTTTTTGTTGTGAAAATTTCATGGAGCTGCTGCTGTTGCTTAACTACATTCTTCAGAGTTAGACGCCTGTAATTCGTTGTGCTTGAAGGCAGCTCTTTGTGTGGTTTACTCAAGTGGACATGTAAATTGACATGGCATATATTCCTAATTTTTTAGAGATTCATAGCTTTTTTGAACCAGCTGTTGGCATGAGTAGTTGGGTGTTGTCCGTCAGTGTGGTGTACTGGTGTGGCATCAAGTGATAGTGGTGAGCATGCAACCTCCATAAATCGTGTATTGTTATATACCAGCATACCAGCCGATGCAATTGAAGCTGCTTGATGGCATCCATTAATTTTCAGAGTTAAAAAAATTATGCGAGTTCTGGGACTCGAACCTGAGACCAACCAAATCAAGCTTAGTCTCTCCACCACTTCGGTTAGACAAGCAATTGATGTAGGTTGGCAACTTCATTAATTTATAATGATCTCTGTGACAGGCAACAGACAAATTTCAAAAAAGAGCAAAATTAGTTTGTAGTGCTAATGAAGAATTTTGCAGTTCTCATGTTAATAAAGATCTAAACGGTCCTTGCAAGAGTCGAAATGCTACTGCTGATGAATGAAAAAGTAGTATGTAGCTTAGTTACAGTAAGAAATTCCATATACTGTGTGGCATCTAGTCTGCTGATTCAATTTCTCTTGTTTGTCCTGTTTGTTCAGTTTCTCTTGTTGTACACAGCGTGCAACTACCGGACTCTTGTACTTGTCCGACTATTCCCTCAGTCCATTGAGATTTTTTTAAATCTCAATCGACTGTTTTGGGCCGTTGGATATCCAACGGCCACCGCGTCGTCTTCAACCTCGTCTACCTCCCGACACCTCCTGATGTCGTCCTTGCTCGCCTCTGCCTCGCCTTCGCCTCTGCCTCGCCTTCGTCCTTGCTCGCCTCTGCCTCGCCTTGCGGCGCCGTGTGGAGGCGGAGCGGAGTCACTGGGAGCCGCTGGGTTAGGGTTTAGGGTGGGGGTGTCGCCGGTGTCGGAGTTGGAGCTGCGCCGTCCACCGAGGTTTAAAGGAGGCCGCCGCCGTCGGACAGAGCGTCGGGGATAGAGGCGAGGCGAGACGACATCAGGAGGTGTCGGGAGGTAGACGAGGTTGAAGACGACGCGGTGGCCGTTGGATTTAGATCCAACGGCCCAAAACAGTCGACTGAGGGAATAGTCGGACCCTTATAAATTACAGACAGATAAATTTAATATATGCCGGCAAAATTTAAAGTTTTAATACATGAATCGTAAAGAACACATAAAGTTTGTATATCGTCGTCGAGACTAATTTGCCTTCAACTCTAAAAAGAAACAATATTTGACATCAGACCGTGCATGGGGCGTGCATGGTTCGATTTTGTCAACACGTACGATTCGTTAATTAACCTCACACGATGACTTGCAAAAAAAAATATGGTCAGGTAGCATGAACAGTATTTGTTGATATTAGACTAAAACTCCCTCGCGCAAAAAATAAAAGAAAAAGAACAGTTGAACTCAACTAAATGAGAACTCTCGCAGAATGAAGTGTTGCGCGCGGGACGGTTGCGAACCCATTCAACTATGTCCGAGGCGTACCTTTGCCTAAATTTAAAGTTTGCAGGATAAATCATATCTCCTCGCATCTCAAACCGTAGAACAAAGCAATAAATATTACTACTACTTATTCAGGTTCCACCGAGATTGGTCCTACAAAAAATAAATATCTCAAACACAAACTCCGTTACGATTAATCTCATCCGTTCCAGTTTAATCTCATCCGAAACCCAAACTCTACCGTATTCGTCCTTATCCCGTGTGGCCCAATCCGAAGACCATATATATCCCAACAAATCTACAAAATTATGAGCTAGGTTGTTACGATTAAACACTTGGGACGTTCTGAAGGTCGCCTCCGCCGGTCACACACGTCGCCTCCATCGTCTCCGCCGGCTGCCGTCTTTAGAACTTGCATGTTTCGTCTCCATCAGTCACACGTCACCTCCGTCGTCTCCGCCGGCTGCCGTCTTTAGAACTTGCAGACGTCCATGGAACCAAATTATCACCGAGCAGACGGCCCAATCTCGCATGCATCTAGCAATCGGGAACAAACAAATGATAAGGTTAGTAATTTAGATTTTTAGCTTCGTACTGACATCACTGAATATGTGCATATCATTGAAAATCTATTATCTAGCAATCCAAATATGTTATTCCAAACGAAACATGAGATTCCAAACGAATGCACGAGTTATTCCAAACGAATAAGGGGAGAGCAAACACCTTGCCATTACTGCAGACCTGACACTTGCATAATATATCTCCTCAAGACAGTCAGTTCCTAAGTAATCTCCACATGCCTTCTTATCAAGTTCCATCGAGTGCATAAGCACTTCCGTTTACATACTTCTATGATGAAGAGGCCAGTGTTGGAATCAGTGTTGGTTAAGTAAACATGAATGGCAATTGGTGGACTAGCTGGGTTTTGGCATTTTATAAATAACAGCAGCTATCTTTATCAGTATGCATCACCATTTTCACACTTGAAGGTGTTGGATCACTTATGCTTCCATACAGAGGCAATATAGTTCAATAGAAAAACTAAAGATCTAAGATAGCAATATCATACCACAAGTAGTTCATGACATCTCATATCAGCCTTTTATGATCGTATTCACTTCCCAATTTACAGAGCACTATTTTTCCTTCCTTGCAGACAGGAGATAATGGGCCAGCACAAACTACAAAAAGAAAAAATGCGGTCAGTACCCCTACCAAGTAACATGGATGAATTGAATGCTGTAGACATGATTTTCTTTTTCTGAATTGTTACATTATCTAACTTTTCCATGTGTAGGCTACTCAAGTATGTTCAATGATTGCATACGCAAAAGTGGTCTCAGACTTAACTCCAGAGCAGCAAGACATTATAAAGCTGGTAGGACTTGGAGATCTACTCAAGACGCCTCCGGTCACCGTACGCCGTACCTTGTGCAAATGGCTGGCGAGCAAGTATGACTTGCCATGTGATTCCTTCCTCATCCAAGGCTCACCAGTGAAGATCACAATAGCAGATGTGGAGCATCTTGTTGGTCTGCCGGCAAAAGGGGAGAAATTTGTTCCATGCCCAATTGATAGAGTACGCGTCTTATTTGAGGAGCTAAAAGCAAAGAATGACACAAAAATAACTTTCAAGAGCCTGCTGGAAAAAATAGCAAACAAAGAAAGGTCTGGGTTAGATTTCATTAGGCCTTTTGTGTTGTACACAATAGGTTGTCTCTTATGTCCAACAACACAACGATACGTCAGCTCAGAGTATCTTGGAATTGTCGTCAGCATGGAAACAATGAGGGCAACTAACTGGGCAAGGCTAACACTAGATCATCTAATCAGCAGCATCAAAAAGTACATCTCGGGACAAGCAAATCTTGAGGGCAACCTCCCTCTATTGCAGGTTTCCTAGCACTATAATTCACACGGTTGTAGGTATGTTTCAAACCGTTTAACTCATGTTGTACTACGTGTTGCAGGTTTGGTTTTGGGAGAAGTTTCGGGTGAACAACCTTGAAAAGAGCATACACTATGATGGGCGCCAGAGACCACTCATCCAATACTGGAATGAGGACAAGGCACGCAAGGTCCACAATGTTTTAGAAAAACATGGTCATGATGCTGGAGAGGTAAAAAAATTCGTTATTATAAGTATTTCTGGCACTCTAATAATTTGAAAATGTTATCATCTACATTAGCTCGTTGTGGACGTAATTCGAATTGTTTTATTCAATGATGTATAATTATACCTTGTGTCCATCATTTGAGGTGTCTTTAGGTCAAACAGCATTCCATTTCAAGCAAAAACATCAAAGTAGAGCATAGACAATATTTTTCTTGGCCTCGGTTGGCAAAGTAGAGGAAATAAATAGCAGATGACCGTTGAGTGTTAATTTGGAAACAGAGCATGAACACTGAGTCCCCCAAAACAAGATCTTACACATGCATGTGATAAGTCAACAGAAATCAAATGAACACAGCGATGAGGGGATGTAAGCCTGAATAATGGACTCAGCTTACATAAAGTGAGAGAACATCCAGAAGTATGCTAGTCTTAAAGCACATGAAACCTACCGTGTCCCTGCAAAATGTCGAGATCTTCTAGAAATGAGGACAGCATTTAACTCCCTGCCAAATATTGACAGCTTGACCTGGGAAATAAATTATGTTAGTTATGTAATATGTAAAGTTTCAAAAAAAATAGTCGTAATACATATATTTAAGCACTTTTACACAGATCAGCTGGAAGTTGGGCATTATTGTTCCGGATAAGATGAACATGAAGCTAGTCTACAATAGTAGTACCCGTCAAGCAAGCAATAAATCCTAATTTCCAAAGCCTAGTTCAAGTAATAATGGTTGCAGTAAGGAACAGAGAGATGGCAACTACAAAGCCCTGGTTCAACATCACGAGCCATTGAAATCCTTGGTGAGATCAACACTAGCCAAAAGTTTCTTGTACCTGTTACAGAGGCATAGTATTTCGCAAAGTTAAGAGAAATATATATAAGCACCTGTAACGTCAAAACAGTGAAGTCGTATGGAAAAGAGAAAATGTATACCTTAGCTCATTCTTAGAGGTTGCGACATCTGTCTGCACAGAGGAGTGCGGAATGGTGATCATCTGGCTCTCATCTATGCAATAGATAGCATGGCCACAAATGCAACCAATTTGACAGCGCTTGGTGACTAAAATAAGGTAATATGACTCCAAGAACTTGATGCAACCTACATGGCAGCAGAAAAAAGAATGTTCAGAAAAAATGGCAAAGGTGATTATGAACATGTTGTATATAGATTACAGAACATTTGCTCTCGTTTAATTTTAATCAATTGCTCTCCAGAACATCAAATTAGTAATTAGAAGCTTCTTTAAGTTCTTTTATTCAAAGGTACGATTTTGTGGTGTTAGAAAAACATGGTCATGATGCTGGAGAGGTAAAAAAAATTCGTTATTATAAGTATTTCTGGCACTCTAATAATTTGAAAATGTTATCATCTACATCAGCTCGTTGTGGACCTAATGGAACCTTGGAAACCGACTAGCTCCCCGTCACTCTCATTTGACGTAGACAAAGATGCTACAACAGATTTGCAGGTAAGTTATTATTGCTCCGTACTATAGTTTGTCATGCAGCAAACCATTGATTATCATGTTTTCCGTACAATGAAGATCATAAAGAGCATGCTCTACCGGATTCATCGGTTGCTCTTAGACACACTAACTGCAATTCTACTCGACAATGGAAAAACACGATCCGAGGTTGTCAAATCAAAGTGGGAGATGATAGAAATGCATGATCGTGTAAAAAGTATGAGTGCAGGCTTGATAGATCTCATATCTGATTTCAGTGTAAGCCTCGAACTTCTGATTAATGCATTACGTTACTTGTTCTATAATATATATTGACATGCATCTCTGCAGGACTACCGGTTCGGAGTATTTGACCACGACAAGCCTTCTTACTACACAACCGAATATAAGGATTTCAGAAAGGAAAAGGAAAATAACTCCCAAGACTACGATCGGACTAACGAAATATCACGTGACTTGGCAAAAGAATTTGAGGTAAGTACTAACAATAATGTAGCTCAAATTACCCATTTTTTTTCATACTGCTACACCCTTCCTCCCTACTACAGAGTGCTAA
Organism: Stipa capillata; assembly: GCA_019208055.1. NCBI lineage: Eukaryota > Viridiplantae > Streptophyta > Magnoliopsida > Poales > Poaceae > Stipa > Stipa capillata. The sequence goes on along the minus strand of JAGXJF010004293.1, from coordinate 91,602 downwards.
GACGCAAAGTCAGAAAGAGCTAAAACGGCCGCAGGAGGATAAAGAGTCATCAATCAGGAAGCGTGGGCGAAGAAAGATGACTTCTTCATTTGAGAAGAATAAAGATTTTCTATACTACGATCAACTCCACACTACTCCGCAATCCATGCGTACCCTTGAGGATGAGGAACAAGAGGAGGTCATCAACTACGTTAACACCTCGCCGCTGACCAAGCCACTGGTTCATATTGACGATCTTGTGGTCCTACAAGCACATCTTAGGTGTCTGACAGATCCCAACTTGACTGAAATTAAGGACAGATGGTTGGGGGACCAAGTAAGTTCTTCCTTAAAAAATAAAGTATTGTTGCTATAGAATATAAATGATAACGTGTTTTCTTGTGCTAATATTCAGCTCATAGACACTGTAATACAATGCTTACGGTACAAGTACCCCTCTGACAAAAGGAAGGATGGATCGGTATATCTTGAGAGGTCCATGAATACCGCCATACTACAAAGAGATGGAGAGATTGAAAGTATAAACTATGATGTACGGATGGGGAAACATGGTACGAGACTGGGAGACACCTATATGGAACATGACATGGTAAGTCTTGATACCCTAGTAAACCATTTACATATGGGAGAAAGCTAATAAATTTTACACGCAGATTTTCCTCCCTATGAACATAAAGGATACGCATTGGTATTTAGCTGTTGTGAATGCAAAGAAACGTGAAATACAAGTTCTTGACTCGCTTAAGGGAGTCGAATATAGAGAACGCCAAGAACTAAAGAATGTGGTGAGTTTATTAATTTACTACTACTTACTTCATATCTTCACTTTTAGGAGCAAAGCCAAGTAATTACTGCATTATGTAAGTCTTATGATAATTATTTGGTACTGACTTGACAGCTCAAAGGAATAGAAGCACATTTAGTGCTATCATCACAACTCCATGGATCAAAGAATAGGAATTGGTCTGATTACAAAGTCTCTTCTTGGCCGGTTCACATCGTTGAAAATATACCGCACCAAAAAGATTGGTACTGTGCACACGATATAGCTATAAAATTTGGCTTTTATAATATAACTACTGCTAACAAGCTATATATTCTTGCAGCATCTCTTGTGGCCTGTATGTGCTAAAGAACATGGAGTATTAGACAGGTTCAGAGTTATCTACCAAATATACACAGGTTTGACATATAAACATACACATACACATACACAGAGATTGCACTAGCTAACACTACGAGGCTAACTGCACCCTAATTGCCAGGTCCATATTGACAAGCTGAGAATGAAATTGCCAGCTGATCTGCTCAATTCTCCACTCAACATGATTCCTATAGCCCCAAAGAAGAGAAAGTAAAGATGAGGTCGTCTGATGATGTCCGTGCTAGATCAAGAGACAACCTGATTGCTACTCTTTCCAATCTATACCAGATCAGCATAAGCACATGATTGCTACTTATTTAGGAGTGTTCATCTTCAAGTTTAATTTTTGTAATAAGATTTAAGTTCTTTTCTTTCAAGTCCATACCAGATCAGGCTCATCTGAGTCGTACTTATTTATGAGTTTCTTTTGGGATTTAAAAGTTCAGTTTGCATTCCATCTATACAATTCTTTCACTAAACAATCACCTCAACTTACTCTATCATGCTATAAAAGATTCAAATTTGTCACACTTCAGTACTGCGGTAGCTAAAATAATCACACTGATCTGGGACAGAACATAACAGCAATGTGGGCACTTCGAGAGCTGATACGAACTGATGATCCATAGATCATGAAACTAAACTTGAATTGAAAATGCACAAACATAAGAAGCAAAAAAAAACCAAGAGAAGAGAAGATGCAGCAGCAAAATCTGAAGAGAAGATGCGCTGTCGCGCTCACCTCCCCTGCGCCGTGTCGCCCTCACCCGCCTCCGCCGCTGAGCCGCCCTCTCCCGCGTCCACCGCCGCGCCGCCCTCGCCCACGTCCGCGTCCACCGCCGCGCGGCCTCGCCCGCGTCCACCGCCACGCCGCCCTCGCACGCAGCGCGCGCCGCGCCGCCCTCGCCCGCCTCCGCCGCGCAGCCCTCGCCCGCCTCCGCTGCCGCGCCGCCCTCGCCCGCCTCCGTCGCGCAGCCCTCGCCCGCCTCCGCCGCCGCGCCGCGCCGCCCTCGCCCGCCTCCGCCGCCCAGCCCTCGCCCGCCTCCGCTGCCGCGCCGCCCTCGCCCGCAGTGCGCGCGGCGCCGCCCTCGCCAGCCTCCGTCGCGCAGCCCTCGCCCGCCTCCGCCGCCGCGCCGCGCCGCCCTCGCCCGCCTCCGCTGCCGCGCCGCCCTCGCCCGCAGCGCGCGCGGCGCCGCCCTCGCCAGCCTCCGTCGCGCAGGCCTCGCCCGCCTCCGCCGCCGCGCCGCGCCGCCCTCGCCCGCCTCCGCCGCGCAGCCCTCGCCCGCCTCCGCTGCCGCGCCGCCCTCGCCCGCCTCCGTCGCGCAGCCCTCGCCCGCCTCCGCCGCCGCGCCGCGCCGCCCTCGCCCGCAGCGCGCGCCGCCCCACCCTCGTCGCATCCGCTGCTGCGCCCTTGAAATGCGAGGTTATGCGGTCGTGCTCAGACTGCATCCCATCCGATATTACCAATTTGCCCTGCGGGATTTGTTTGATTGGTTCCAATTTTACCCCTCGATCTATATACTGTCATCATACTACTTGCATTGAGTTATATATACTGCTTATAAGATTGAGTAGTATAGATTAGTCCTCACCGTTAGATCTATCTAAATGAATGGTTGATATTGATCTGTATGCACCGTAAAAGGCCTCAAGGAGATACACCCAGCCTAGCACAGTCATTATTACAAGGTGTTTGTCTAAAGAAAAAAGAGAGCAATGCACTGTTAATAGAGAAAGCAATTCAAACTAACTGTAAAAGTATGCTTGGTGCTTACAGTTGTAAATTGGTTGCATAGTGGTCTGAGATTATTAATTTCTTCTTCTGAATTGGAATTTGCCCAAAAATGTGCCATCATTTGTGCAATCGTAGTTTGGAGTCTTATGTGAGTGACAGTACCAAGAATGCCTCCGAGATTATCAAGAACTGTCCGTCCTCCAGCCATCTCTGCTCCCATAATCATCCTATGGTTGTCATCACTGCCTCTTGCAACCTCAGTAAGTGCTTGCCCTGCGGCTGTTCTCACTTCTTCAGTGTTGTTGACGCCAAAGAACAAACGCAGCAGCTCATTGACAACTAGCACTTTTTTGCTGTTATTGGAACCGAAGCACAAACGCAGCAGCTCATCGAGGAATTCACTCATGTGTTGAAAATTTCCCCTTGTGGCCTCACCCCGAGCTAGAGCAGTAATGATTTCTATCAATAAAGTTTCAGTTTCTGACTCGACTGGTTGGCTAGTGTTATTCATTAGCTCACTACTAGTTTCACCACCTGTCCCCCTGACAAGCTTGGTCAGCACGCCAATTGATTCTGTGAGGATTTCAATGTATGTACCGTCATCACCCCTGGTGGCTAAATACATGCCGTTGTGAAGTAGTGCTATGATCTTGGATACGAGGCCTTTGGTGTTGTATATCACTAAGCAGTTGTCCGGATCACAAGCAGATTGTCCAAGAATCAGCAGGCTGTGAGCAATTAGAGGTTTGCTTTCTGGTCTCTTGGTAATTCTAGGGGTCAGAGGCGAACTTGTCCCGACAATGGTGACCTGTGTGCCCATCTTCACCGAAGGAGAGTCGAGCATGGATGATACTGATTCTATTGCTCGAGGTATGTCAGCTATGTGCACGTTGCTAGCAAGCTTCGCAACAACCATCGCGGTGTATGCCTTGGTCTTCTTATCGAAGAGGCTCTTTGAGTTCAGCATCTCAAATAACCTAACAACAGACTGTTCTGAAGATTGAATCTGGGAAATTGTTCTTGCTCTATGGACATCTTGTTCCATCAATGTAAGTAGTACGGAGACTGCGGTGAGGCGACCATCGTCTGAATCATTTGTCAGAAGGTCTTGAGCAAAGGAAACTAAGTTCCTTTTGATGGTTTTCGACACGCCAGCCTGGATGCATGTGTCAAGGGTGTTGTCGACATATTTATCGATCAATTTTGTTGTCCCCGTAGTTTCAAATCCACACTTCTTCCTCAGTGAACGTGCAACTTCCCAGCGATGATACCGGAGTGTCAGGTACAGAAAGAGAAAGGCACCCTGGGTAAGCACTAGAGCGTAGAAGAAGATAAGTGCTGGCTTCACATTCTCTTTACTTGCGTCGGTGCTGCCACCTCCGTTGTTTGTCCTCATGATGGCCACGAGGCGAATGATAGACATCGTGATGCAGGTTAAGACTGCAGCCACTGGAGCTATAGTGATCAGTAATGCTGCATAGGCCAGGTTAGTCATCAAGAATGTTGCTCCTCCCAGGAATTCCAGAAGTAACTTCATTTTTTCAATTGGACCACTTGGTGGCCTAGTGCGACCCACTTGCGTAAATGGTTCAACGTACAGCTCAATATAGGCTTGTGGAACTTCGGAGAAAAATCGTGCTTCGGGATATGGGTTGAAGCCAATGATTCTGTCATTAAATGATGTTAGCAAAATTCAGTATGGGCAGTGTCTTGATAGAGGCAAATAGTACGATCTAATTCGAATCAGCTTGCTTCTATTCTAGGAAGATTTTTCTTCAAGGATGTTAAAAAATTAAATAGGGGATGGTACTAGTTCAAACATTTCTTCAATATTGAGTGTTGATTATGAATTTGTAGCTTTTTTTTAGATCTGTCTTTTCATTAATTAACAAGAAATTTGTTAGGTAGGTAGGAAAAAAGAAGCCTATCCTCCCGGCAGAAAACATCTCAAGTGCTTGCCACCCATGAGGGTCTCAAGTGTTTGCTACCCATGAGGGTCCACTCGGCCTCCTAGCTTTTCATCCTTGACATGATCATTGGCGGCGTGGTTGAGACATGGTGGCAGACTTGGGCATTTCTTTCTTTCCAGATTCCACAAGTAGTAAAATGGCCAAGGAAGCGAGCGCCTTTCGTTGATGCCTTCTACCTCACACGACATTAGTCCATCATCTTTCACCGATGGCGTGCCTCCCCAAAGATGGGTGGATGTTGTGCAGACCAAGCCATTTCTTCAGTATTGTCCAAATTGTAATCGTGAATCTTCATCGGAAGATCAGATGAGCCGCTGTCTCTGGTTACCTTTTGCAAAGTTGACACAGGCTGCAATTTGACCAAACCCCCTACTCGAGGTGGTCTACCATCCAAATTCTATTCTTGATAGCCAGCCATGCCATCATGGTTGTCATGGATCCCGCAAATTGGGCCATGTAAGCCGACTTCACCAAGTAAGTACCTTGAGTTGAGAAATTCCAAACTATTATATCTTGGGATCCAACTGCCAGCTGAATTTGAGCAATTTTCTCCTATAGGAAAGTGAACTCCTGAATGTGCTGGAGCATGATACCGTCGCTAATACTGATTTCATTGACCCAAGCGTTGTTGTGTATGGCTTTATGGACCAACCATTGTATCTTTTTTTAAAGCACAAATATTGTCGGTGCCATGAGCTTTGGGCTGCAGCCATCCTAGCCAAGCGGAGTCCCAAAATTCTGCCTTTGCCCCATCTCCAATGGTTACTGTTGTTGTCATGCAAAAATGGTCGGTGTCTTGCTCATTACACAGATTTCCTAGACCAGCCACGACTTTGACAGGTCAGTCCATTCCGCCCACAGCCATCTTAGCCTAGCCAAGTGGAGTCTCAAAAATCTGCCTTTGCCCCATCTCCAATGGTTACCGTTGTTGCCACGCAAAAAAGGTCGGTATCTTGCTCATTTCACATATTCCCAAGACCAATCCACGACTATGATGGATCAGCCATTCCGCCCACAGCCATCTTAGCTTAGCCAAGCGGAGTCCCAAAATCTGCCTTTGCTCCATCTCCAATGGTTACCGTTGTTGTCGTGCAAAAAAGGTCGATGTCTTGCTCATTACACGGATTCCCTAGACCAATCCACGATTTTGATGGGTCCGTCCATTCCGCCCACAGCCATCATAGCCTCAAAACTCTTGCAAATTTGTCAAGGTGTAGGATTCCAAGGCCACCCAATACCATCGAACGGCAAACCGTCTCCCAGTTGACTTTGCACTTTCCACTGGAGACGTGATCGGAACCCACCCATAAGAAGCCCGCCGAAGCTTGTTGATATTCTTTTTAACCCCTTGCAGGATGTGCAACAGAGTGATGTGGTAGACAGCTTGCACTATAAGGACGGACTTGATGAAGGTGGCCTTACCGCCGCCATGAGGTGCTTTCCCTGTCAGGTTGCCAACCTAGCCGTGATTTTTTCCTCTAAGTGCTAAAAATCAGTCACTTTAGCCTCGTGATGGAGAGCGACAATCCAAGGTAGGGCATCGGGAAAGAAGTTCAATAGTCAAGAAGCTCTGTAAGATGTCCAATAGGCCAATCTCACTGTATCTGATAGGTGCCACAACACTTCTCTAGAAATTTCTTGTAAGACTGGTCACCTCGCCAAAACCACTCAAGATTGTAGTGAGGTACTGGACATCTGCTTTGGTTGGCTTTATAAAAATAGTTGCATTGTCAGCATACATGGATGTCCGAATGGTCACCCGATGTCTAAGGGGGCTACCAAGGTGTCCTCTCGCAGTGCCCATATCAAGGAGCTGGTGGAGGGGGGTTGATAGCGATGTCAAAGAGAAGTGGCGATAGGGGGTCGCCCTATCACAAACTATGCCTGTGTCTAATTGTGCCCCAGGAATGCCATTGAGAAGGACCCAAGAGGAAGCTATGGCCAACAATGCCACAATCCAACTTTTGAAGCGACTAGGGAAACCCAGTCTCTATAAGAGGTCTAGGAGGTAATCCGATTTTACAGAGTCAAAAGCCTTTTGATATCAAGTTTGAAAAGCAAAGCCAGAGATTTGTTTCGACGTAGGTGTCTAGCAAGATTTCAGACATACATATAGTTATCGTGGATGCTTCTTTTCTTGATGAACGTGCTCCGCGAGTTGAAGATGAGTCTATCCATGAACGGTGCCAAACGGGTGGCCCTCATCTTGGCAATGAATTTGGCGATGGCATGGATTAGGCTAAGGCCTATAATCTGTAACCTCCTCTACCCTGTCCTTTTAGGGAGTACAAAACCTACATGATCTCACATTTAATGATCCCCCGAGCACTTTTGTAAAAAGCTCCCCTAAATCCATTAGGGCCCAGCGCCTTGTCGCCTGGCAAGTTAGAAATTGCCGCCAAACCTCGTTCTCTTGGAAGGGATCATCAATGCCTGATAGATCGTATATAGGGAGGTGCATATCTTGCCAATAAAATCTTTGGTACACAGGCCCAGGTTGATCATGTCAATGAAGTGTTGGTGTATAATATTTTCTTTTTTCATCATGTCCAATAACCTAGCGTTAGCCATGTTTGAGGCGATGGATGAAAATTTTCCGTCGTAGCACATTGACTGTCATGTGAATGTCTTTTTTGTGTTTGCATCCCCTACCTTTAAGTTTTTTTTTCTTGAGCATTGCTTCTTGCAGGATCACTCAATGATGATGAGGCTAATGATGTGCCACTTTAGCCTAGCGCACATGTCACGCTCCTCCGGTGATAAGGTCCTCGATTCCTATGCGATCTCTAATTTGATTATTACCAACAGGGCCATGTGAAGTTAGATTTTAGTATTTGAGAAAAGGTGCTGACTCCAAGCTTAGCTTTTGTGCAGTGTTCTTGAGCTTCTAGAAAAGATTTTGGCATGGCTCAGGGTGTCTAGTTGGCTCGGCCCAAGCATCTTGCACGACCTGATGGTAGCCTGGCATGCTAATCCAAAAATTTTTGAAGCAGAAGGTCTTTGGGTGTCGATGGCCACAGTCGCTAGCCAACAAAAGGGGACAATGATCGGAGAAGGACGAGGAGAGAGCATGAAAGATGTGTGAGTCGAAGGTGAGGTCCCAATCTTCATTGCAAAAGAAGCTATCAAGTTTGCAAAAGGTTAGGTTTTCTGCTCGTTACTCCAAATGAAACGCCTATTTTGTCAAGTTGATTTTTTTAGCTCACAACTTTAAAGGGCCTTTCTAAAACGGTTCAAATGGCTACAGTTAACATTTCTCTTGCTTTTATCTCTCTCACACAGTAAATTTGGTTGAAATCGCGGAAGCAAAGACACTTTTCTCCCAGGGCCGGATTGTAGGCAAGGAGCTCAGCAAAGAATTGCCGTGCTGAATACGTTTTACCTCGGTTATTCTATGTTCAATTTTGGAAATGTCATAATTATTTATTTTGCAGAAAAATGAGTGGAGCTCTATTAAGAGGGTTTGACGCAAAAATTTGTTGATGCTCAGGAGCTGGTGGAACAATGCATAAGGATAAAATGTACGTTGCTAGATATGGATCGCTAGATTGAAGGAACTGCTTAGATCGAAGGACAAACAAAGAGCTATTTTACGCTAAATTTTATTACTGTTAGAAGTGTAGTATAAGTAAAATATGGCTGTTGATTTTCGAGGGTATTATGGACTTTTTTGGTCAGAATTATCTTTTTACTAGGAGTAGCTTCATCTTAATTTATTTTTCATTCATACAATATCGCTTCATACATATACCGCCGTTCGTCCGTACATACGATGGCGCCGTCGCCGCCATGGATTTGCCTCCCTCGACTCCATCGCATCTTCACAAAAAAATGCTATAGCACCGAATGTTGCTTTAACATCAATATTTCTATTTTGACTTTTCATCCTTGTTTCTTAGATTGTTAGGACAAACAAATCTATCAAATCTGTTAGACAGTGAAATTAATGCAATTGCTAAGCTCGATTATCTCATTGCATCGGAGTTACACACGAGAGAGAGACGATGAGATAATGTAAATACAAACTATGTACTGTTTCTTGGAGATCCTAACTAATAGGATCACTAAACTGCATAGGCGTGCATGGCACATTACATGCTCTGTTGTTGTGTGGCCCTCGGAACGTGCACTTGATTAGTTTGTAGACGCGATCCTAGTGCTTTGGCTAACAAAATCATGGGATTTGTTGTTCATAGGTCTCAATTTTGTCCGTAAGACTCATATCCTACTTACGTTAGATAATATATACTTACTTACAAGATAAAACAGTATAGATTAATCTTTATCATTGAATATACAGAAATAGACAGTCCAAACAAAAATGCTGAAGATGGATGGATGTTTGCCTGCCTGCTCTACGACGGTGGCTGCTGTAGATTTGGTGTTGGAGCGGCTGAAGGAAGATTTGATAGAAATCTGGATGCTTTGAAGCAGGTTGAAGCTCAGGTGTTATTGGCGGGGGGTTACAGAAAGTACTGTAGGGGCAATGTGTTTTGTGGCCGGGTCATGCTTGTCCGTTGTCTGTAATTGAAGTATCTATGGGCTGAAGTACTGTCTGAATGTTGTTAGCATATTCAGTCTGAATATAAAAGTTGGGGCTGGCCGGGCCCGGGGGTGTCCTAATCATACCGAAATGTGTTTAGGTACCATGGTTTCCAATATTCTCTCTCTGAATAAGTTGAACTAGAATGGAGGAAACAAAGTTTGGTCTTATGGTGGTTCAACGCGGTCTTAGTACAGTGAAGTACTAAGAGAGTGTTTGGTTAAGTTGTGACTTATCTAAAAGGAGTTATAGACTGTCTGTTGTGAGAAAACTGGTGTGGACTGTCTGCTGTGAGAAAACTAATGCGAACTGTACTAGGTTTCAGTTGTTTTATTTGAGTAGCAAATGCGGGTAATTAATTACCAACTACAAAGGTAATCTTAAAATAGCATTCTGCAAAAGCCAAGAAAGATATACTTTCTATTGGTACATGAGTATTGGCTTATAAGCAGAGAAAACATGTTTAAAATATTTAGTGTGTGGTTGAACTTTTAGCTTATAAGTAAGAAAAGTCATAATAAAAATCACGACTAGCAATTGAAATAACTCATGCACCTCGTTTCAAAAAAAAGAACTCGTGCACATACCTTGCAGATTGGATGAAGACAATGACCGTCGCGAACCAGAAATCCGCCTTGTCGAGAATGGTGGCGAAGCCGCCGAGCAGGACGACTGTGCCCCAGATAGAGGCGAGAATGCCGAACCCCGTGGCGAAGAGCTGCACGAACGCCTCGCCCACCAAATAGAGGTTAGCGTCTCCTCCTCCGCCCTCCTGTATCCGTACAAGTACCGGCTCCTCGCTCGTTCAAGCTCCAGCCTTCGTGCGCCTGTCCGTTGGATAGACCCCAATACGAGGACGCCTAGCTTCTGGAGAACGATCTCCAAAGCTGCTTTCGCTATTGCTGCTTCCATTGCTGCTCGCTTGATAAGCAACAAATGCCAAGATGCACCTTTCTTGAATCCTTGCCAGAGAGAACCGTATCCTTCCTCTAGATCTAGATCTCCACTGAATCGCTCTTCACAACTCTTGACAAGGAGCTACATATGATCATCGTACAGTGTCATGAAAGATGGATAGAAGATAAATAAGATCTGTCTACTGAAGATGATACAGATATGTTCGCATGATCTGCTTGTGCTCGAAGGTGAAGTAGGAAGTTGTGTTCTGTGTATGCACAATTTGGGGATCTAGGTCAAACCTACCAACTAAATATCCAAGAATACTGCAAGAGAGATGGATGGGAAAAACTATACCTCTATGCTAGCATTCACAAAGTTCGTAGAATGAGCTAGCAGGATCTGACCGCACGCAGGGTAAGGAGAGCAAACGTTAGGAACAGTGTGTCTAGTGGAAGAGGCACCAAGTGGACGTGTCTGTCTAGTTGTTAGTCGAGGGTTAGGACATGTACAATAGTGTGACATCAATTGACTCTTCGTTATGCCACATAGGATAATTGTTGATGTAGAGGAGAGAGAACCAAACTGACTCTTTGTGAAGATTCAGACTCTTTGTGAAAAGTCAACTTCTAGAGTCAACCAAATTGCCTTTATACGCTGTTATATTCAATACTGACTCTTTGTGTAGAGTCAGTTTAAAAATAACACCATTGTATGAGTTATTTGGTAGTCGACTCTAGATGACGTGGAGAGGTGAAAAAGTCAATAACTGACTCTATCATTATACATGCCCTTATTGAGGTATTTTTCACGAGCTGGGCCCAAATGTCATGTGAATGTTAAGCAGAGCAATGAATCACTCTTACCATCACAACTATTGACAAGGAGCTACATATAACAAGGATTTGACTAACAATTATTCTATTAGTCTGGAATTTATGTGACATAAATTTGATGCCATTAGATTCATATTCAAAAGTATTTACTTATGATTCTAATTTTTTATCACATAAATTCTATATTAATAAAGTAATTATTGGTTAATATATTATCTCAACTAATCAAAATACGCTCTACATACCTGAGCGGAGGGAGTAGTTTGTCTCTAAAGATTGTTTCTAAGGAATCTTTATCATCGTTCCTACAACTATATTTTAGTATTTTCATCACAGCTTTCCTGAAATGTTCCATTCAAAACAGTTTGAAGCATCATCGTATTATACCGCAATTTTCATGTCGCATAAAAAGAGTGGAAATTATAAAATTTCAAATGAAACGGCTTACCTTTAGGCTAAATACAAGTACAAACTTTCGTGTCTGGGTAAGATGTTTGCGTACCGTTGTTGTTGTATAAAAGCTTACTACCGTAATAAGGAAATTTTAATTTGTTAAAAAGAACAAAAGTTGAACGTTTTTCGTGTCTAAGAGACTGATAAGAATAAAATTTTCGTACGGACGGGTATATGGTCTAGTGGGGAGAACGAGCTTGTTCATTCAATCCACACACATTTAATTCTTAGATTGATTTAGTGAGACAATATATGCCCGCGCTAAAAGAGGTTGGTGAAGCTTTTCTTATTTTCCTAACATGTAGAGGACGCGTATAGCGTGCGCCTGTAAATGTTATGTGTAAGTTGTACTTATAGTTCGAAACAGAACAACCTAAAAGCTGGAACCAATTTTATATTATTTTTATTAATACCAACACATGCTTAACGTATGGATGGTTTAAAAAATACACATGCTTAATGGATACCATCGTGTCTCGAGAGTCGAGACCGGACGTTCTCGATAACTCGAACGATAGATAAGCTAGAGTTCATAGTATTGAATTCCCCGTCACGAGCCACATGGTGTTTGTTCCCTCCTTTTGACCACACGGATAGAGTTTATCGTGCTTATGATTGTGTTTGTGTGGGATTATGGAAAAGAAGTTTTAGCTATTTAAGGCATCTCCAACGGTGACAAGACAACTTTTTTCTTTTACTATTAGAGCCTGCTGCACCGCTGTCTCCTGAGCCTACTTCACCACCGCTGCCGTCTCCTCCCCAAGCCTGCTGCACCGCCGCCGCCTGCTCCAGCCAACTTCACCGCTGCCTCTTCTCCAAGTCTGCTGTGTTACCGCTGCCTCCTCCAACCTACTTCACCATCACTGCTGCCTTCTCCCCGAGCCTGCTTCACCGCCACAGCCTCCTCCCTGAGCCTGCTTCACTGCCACAGCCTCCTCCCAAGCCTGCTGCACTACCACCACCTCCTCCAGCTTGCTTCATCGCCGTCGCCGCCTCCTCCCCGAAGCCTCAAAGGTATGTCTCCCCCTCCTCCCTAGCCGTGGGCCTTCCTCCCCTCCCCTCCCCTTTCGGCCGCCGCCTCCTCCCCTCCCCTTCTCGTCCTCCGCTCCCCCTCCTCCCCTACTCTCTTCCCTCCCGAGCCCCTCCCTTATTGAACAATGCGTTCAACTCATAGGATTATTGCACAATGCATTTAGGTCACACGATGATTTAGTAGCATTTCACAGGATCCTTACACCTCTAGTATTTTCTTATGCATCCTTAGTGTACCTTTGACGCCCAATCCTTCCCAACGTACAATCACGGCGTGCACGAAATTGGTTGTACACAAGGAGGAATCCAAGTATGACGTCTTCGGACGTCTAATCCTTCACATGCCAAGCAACACAGGAGGTCTACTCTAGATTGGTAAGATGTCAATTACCATACTTGCTTCTCAGTATATCCATCACCTCATTACTAGCTTTAGTAACTTATTCTCCTATTTCAAGAAAACATTTCGACACAATCCTCCCCTTGCGAATTCTAAAAGGAGAAAGATATACTGACCTAGGTCATGGAGACCAAGGAGCATCCAGGCCGCACAAGGAGAACAAGTGTTTACGCTACCTGGAGAGATGGATTCCCCAATGACCTGCATCGATACAGGAATAAGAGCAAGGCCGTAGCCAAGCGCGAAGTAAGAGAAAGAGCCGCTCTTATAGAAGAAATCACCACCATGATGGAAATGAGGGTCGATGCACGTATAAGAGCCCTTAAGGATCACGAGGCAATGTTCAAATGCAAAGCAGCCCCCTTGCTAATCGAAAGAGTTGCCAAGCCTCAGTCCCTGGTGTGAACTTGATCGTGTCATCTCATATCTTGTTGATGAGATCCTCATAAATATATAGCTAATTATTGTATCTTATGATTCTGTTGCAAGCCATATGTAGCTAATTATTCTATCTTCTACCCCCTTTTACCTTCAGGAGACGACACGATGCAAGCTATTGGTGCGGCTTTTTGATGACAAGTTTTTAGAGATTGCAACTGGGATGGCATGTCCATTCAATGAAGGTGATCTCATCACCATGTGCCAATTATACGTGGCAACATGAAAGTCAGTGTGGACTGTGTCTATGACATATGCAAGTCCATCAAGCTGAAGTTTTCGCCGAACGACAAGATAATGAGATTAGGGCAAGTAGAAGGGATTTTCATCTAGTGGCCCAAGAGGGACGTAGTCTTGAAAGACCGGCCCCCTTCATGTATCGACCAGATTGACTCACGGAAGCTAGACCTATCCGTAATTATCAGAGCCTAATGTTGCACCTAACGAGGACACCACAATCGCTACGGTGCCAGTGGAAACGACCGTAGCCCCCGAGTTTCCAACAAAGGCCCATTAATCTTCGCTAGGTGATCCGAAGCCGATCAACAAACAAAAGAATTAACCCTAACCCTAAACGCTGCACGACTAAGCCATTGTCGACCAATGTGCGATTATTTAAGATGAGCAATATTCTGATGCATTCTTCCATAATTTAATTGTGTTGCTTTGGATGATTAGGCCAATGGTGATAAGACTTCTTTATTTAGGGAGTGTTTTTGTTTTTCTCGAGTATGCGTTAAGGAATGACAAGCACATCCTCCCCTCATCCTAGAAAAGACGGTACACATCCAATTAAGAGCAAGTTATAATCTAAGGTATCTTCTTCTCACCGATTTTATATCTTCACCAATTGCTTGCCAATAACAGATGGTTTTCACACAACATTAAGGAGAACTACACGCAATCCTTAATAAGTGTTATGCCTTCACTGCAGGACTTAGTTGATGCCAAAAACCAAGGCTTGTGGTGTGGTCATAACGCTTGTTGGACGATCACGTCTAGTTCTCCTTGATGTTGATTAGAACCTTTCTGTTTGTAATTGATCGCACATATAGAATCGGCACGAAAAGGTTTATGCCAATGATGAAAATGACTACATAATTAATATGCACGTAATATGTAGTGAAACAGTTATTGTAAAAATTGTTAACGATTTGCTTAAATCCATAACTCATTCTATAAAAACTTTCTTTACTGTATAAGTGTTATTTCTTAGTGTCTATAGTTTGAGGCTATCTTTTTCATCATCTTTCAAATTAAATTAACACTCTTGACGGAAGTGATGATTAATATCATTGTAATGTGATATAATTTTGAATTGAAATGTGTTGTGAACCTAATTGAAATGTGATCGATGTACTAGTTCAATTTTAAAATTTTTACCAATTTGAAAATTCATTTGTGAATTGAAATGTGATGTTAGGGTTACTTAATTTTGTGAGGTCATGTTCATGCATTGTAATTTGTACATGTTTGTTGGGGAAGGGGTCCCCGCACTACCCGGGTCCAACGCTTCTCCAGACCTAGGCAAAAATCAACGAGCCTCCAGCTCGCATCAACGGCATGTTCGTGACAACGCCAAGTCCGTAACAACACCAAGTCCGTGACAACGCCGAGCCCGTGACAGCAGGAAGTTCGCGACAACTGGAAGCTCGAGGCGACGGGAAGATCGTTGCCACGGGGGGTCGCATGACGAGCGGGGCCCACAGAATATTCCTGGAGAAAAAGACCGGTTCGTCCTCGAGGGCACTAGTACATCTAAGGGCAAGATTGTAAATAGCCTGAGGGTATTTTTGTAATCTCCTTCACCCCTCTATTTTTTCTATAAATAGAGGGGCACCCCTTCCATTCAAAGGGATCCCAAAACTCCAGAATAAAAGTTCACTTGCTCCCGCCTCTCCTCAAGTTCGTGGCTCGCAGAGGGTTCGAGCGTCTTCGTGTCGTGCGACTGCGGTGTCTCTGTGACATGGTTTCCAGGGCAACCCTTGTAGGTCCGCGAAGCTGTACGGGGATGCTACAAGTTCACTGTCTAGTCCTCGTTGCTACGATAGACTGTGACGTGGTTTGCTGGGCAACCCTTGTAGGTCCACAAAGCCGTACGGGGATGCTACAAGTTCACTGTCTAGTCCTCGTTGCTACGACAGTTGGCACCGTCTGTGGAAAACCAGCAAGAAGCCGTGTGACGAAGACCGCAGCCGCCACCGGGAGCGCGAGGACGCCACCATCAACCCACAAGATGATTGAGCTATGCCGCCTAAGAAGCGAGGAGGAACAAAGCGGAAGGCCATGACCACCATCACGACGGGCACGAGAGCGACGACGAGAAGGACGGCACGCGCCGAGGTGCATGCAGCCGACACCGTGCCCAACCCCTCCACTGGCGCACAGGTCGTCGGCTCAGAAACCTCTGCCCAGGTCACCCACAACGAAGTGGAAATTGAGGCGCTGAGGTGACAAGCCACAGAAGTAACCAGAAGGTAGAGGAGCTGCAAGCCGGGCTGGAAGTACTCAAAACCAACGCCCTACGCATGGAGGCGCTCTTACGCGAGGCCGTCGATGTACACGCACGACAAGCAGCGTGGTAGCAGCAGCAAGACCGGCCACCCGACCCCACGGTGGCACCGGCCGACGCGCTTCGCCATCAGCAAGCACTAGGCCGCGCGGTGGCGATGGGGTAGGTCCAAGCAAACCCTCAAGTCGTCGAGGAGCAGCAACGCCATTTGCGGGAGGTGGTTGCACGCGCGAGACCTACCACCCCGCCGGGAACCTCGGGAACGGAAGCACTATGGACAGAAATTCAGTGAAAACGCGAAGCGGCTCTCGCTACCCTACACGAAACAGACGCTTTGCTGGACGGGGAGGAAGATGCCCATAAGTACGCCGCACCAGCCATGTACGTTGCGAGGCACGAAGTCATCAACATCGCCGATGACCGAGGTCAGAAGGCGAGTACTTGCCCCGTCAGACCGAGGGACGTAAAGTTTTTTTATTGGGAGGCAAGGGTACAAAGTACCGTGCACAACATCGCAAGGGCCTACGCCCACCAAAGCACTCATAGAGGCAAGGTACCAAGAACCGTGCACAACATCGCAAGGGGTTACACCCACCAAAGCACTCATGTAGGCAAGGAGCCAAGTATCTTGCACAACATCGCGAGGGGCTACGCCCACCAAAGCACACTCACACGCTAGCCAACTCGAGCATCTCCACCAACAACTAGCGGCAATGCCGTATGAAGCCTTAGACGAACGCCATTAAGTCAGCGGCACCCCTCAACGTGTGCATATCAGCAAGGGGCTTGCATTGCGGAGCCGCCTCACTCCCCACCAGGTGCAAACCCTGCAAGTACCACTACTAAGAAACCTTGAGCTTGCAAGTCAAAGTGAAGAAGATAACGATTTCCCAAGAGCTTTTATAAAACTATCACCAGGGCTACATACAAGTCAGCTACAAAAAGCATGACCACGTCGGCACAACCAAAAGAAGAGCTCCCTCGCACCAAGCAAAACTAGAAAGTCGACGCAAAAGTAAATAGACAAAAGAAACCCGACGCTCACAGCCAAAAGCTACAAAAAAGCTAAAGAGACCCCACACCTCAGAGGGAGGGCCAGAACCGACGCCCGCACTCTCACGAGCCGATGCCTTAGCCCCTGTGACGAGCATCTGACATGGCGCTCAGGTACGCCTTGCCGTGCGCTGCCCACACGGCAAGGAAGGTGCCCGAGTCCGCCTTGACCTCCCTGAGGAAGCCCCGAAGGTCGCGATACCGGGGAGCCTTGCCCTGAAGCGGCACAAGCATGCCTGGCGAACCAACCCCGACGTGCCGGACGCACAAGAGTACAAGATCAGCGAGAGCCAGCGCGCAGTCCTTGTTGCGCCGGCCCTCGCCATGATGTATAGCATCGCAAGCTGACATCGCCCACTGTAGCAGAGCGGCCATCTCCCCTTCTCCCTCACCCGAGAAGGGGTCGACCCCAGCCTTGGAGGCCTCACACAGGTCACGCAGCGTACCGCACAGGGTCAACGCCTAAGCAGAAACCTGACATCGATGAGCCCACTCCGCCTCCAACTAAGTCTGAAAGGAGTGCAGATCTCGTGGTCGCGGCCAAGCACGTGTTGAGCTCTGTGTTCTCCCGACATAACCCGTCGAGAAGCACTTCCGCCTTGGCCTTCGCCTTCTCGGCATCGTGCAACACTGTCATGACCTGTCCCTAGGTGGCCCACGCACGTGACACCTGCTCCACCACGAACAAGCCCTACGTCGCAAAGAACAACACGAGTCAGATAAATAAACCTGCACAAGCACACGACTAGAGCACCAAAACCTATCTTAACTTCAAAAGGGAAGATCGAGCTGTGTCACACGTCTAGCCCACGGTCAATCCCTAGAACGCAGTTTCCAGGTCGTCAACAGTAACCCGCTCCGCAACCTCCCGGTAGAACCCCGCCTCCACTGTGATGTCGGTGAAGTGCGAGGGAGTGAGGCGCCCCCCAGGCGAAGCGTGCTTACCACCCCTGGGAGAGTGCTGTCTCTAGGGACTGTCGGGAGTGCCGCGGGAGAGTGTACCGAGTGCGAACCGAAGTCGGGGGCTCCGAACGCCCCCGCCGGCACCAACAACCCGGGGCGAGAGGACAATCAGGTCATAATCAGAGTCAAGGTGAAGCCCCCCCGGGAAGGGTATCGTGACACGCGTGTCACGGCCCTCCAGCGCTGCCTCAAGCCCGCTAGCAAGAGTGTCCACTCCCTCATCGGTCACGATCTGCATCTCCGCCACGTCACCCGCGTCGCCCTCATCGTCATCCAACGTGGACTCACCATCCCACCCAGTACCGACGGGGGGATGGCACCGAAGATGCCCTTTCCAATCCCAGGTCCCAAGTGGGGGAGGACCGGGGTAACAGAGTCCTTGGAGGTGAGATCGCCTCGCACGACGAGGCCAGAAGCTATGCCATCTCAAACTCGCAGAGTCGGTGAAGTAGTGGACGAGTCAGATTTGTCCACACGGGAGCCAGACGCTCACTTCGAAGAAGGGGCCTCCCCCGCCATGCTATCCCGTGGACGTTTGGAGCTCCCCACATGCATCTCCCCGCAAATCAAGGGCCTAGGACGCGCAGGTACCTCCAGCTTGTAGTACGCGCACCCCCTATTCTCCCGGCTCTCATGGAGCGAGTTAAGCAGCGTCCACTCCCTCACAATGAGTCGCCCCACGAGCTCCGATGCCGCGTCCTCGGTGTGACGAAGCCCGACGCCTATCACAAGGCGAATGAGGGTGAGAAACCAACAAGACAAGAAAAAAGAGAGAAGATAGAAGAGCGGGGGAGTCGGGTATTGGAATTAAAGCAAGGAAGATATACCCTCTCAAAGGGGACAACGCTGAAAAGCACACCCGCTCGCCCCTACCTTTGAAGGGCAAGGAACAAGCTCCAAGTCCCATGCCGTGAAGAGTGGGTTAATCCCTAATAGACAGAACTCCTCGACGAGGTCGCGCATCCCAAACTGGCGCGACATACGCCCAAACGCCTTGATCTGGGTCATCTCCGTGCTGGACAGGTCAACGGGCACCGCACCGCTCACCTGAAAGGAGTTTGAGGCGTGCGTGAACCTCTTCTCGTCATCATAGAAGAAGAACCACACCTTCTCCCAATCGCCCCATTGCCCTTTGGACACCTGGGCCGGGTAGCCGACAGAAAGGCCCTTCCGCGACGCGTGCTTCCTAAAGCTCACGGCTCCGGAGCGAGAGAGAAAATCACCACTCTTCATCTCGAGAAGGGTGGTAGAGACCACAGGCTCATAGAACCAAGCAAAGAGTTGTGGGGCGGCCTTCATCTCTATGGTCCTCAACGCCCACTCAAAGACCGCTAGCTTCACGAATACCGACGGGTGAAGGTCGGAAACCACGATGTGATAGTACTCTAGGAGGTCGTGGAAGAACTCACACGCTGGCAAGCAGAGCCCAACATCGAACTGCACGGCAAAGACGACGATGCTGCTGCTGTCATAGCTGGCTCGCCTCACACCCGCTAGAGGGACCACACCCGGGCACTCCTTCTCCTGAGTAGCAGCAGGAAGCTTGTTGGCCCGCACCAGGGCGTCGACCAGCTCTTGATCAGCGGTGGAGCGCCCAAGCCACGAGGTGTACTTCATCCCCTCGATGGACTTGTCCTTGACCATCGCCCCCTTCGTACACAAGCGAAAATGAAAAGATAATGTTACCACGCCGGCAGTAACTTACGAAGACACGACACAAAGTGCATAGAGAAGTAAAAAACAAAAGGGCACACATGACAGAATCATCGACCAACAAGTACCTCGCTACGCCGCTGCGTGAGCTCGACGTCCGTCACGGTGACAGAGTGCCTGGAGCTGCGTGGCACGCCAGACCCGGGGGTTCGGTGTCGAGCCCTCGAGAGTGCCTGCCCAACAGCCTCGCGATCCTGTCATCGCCTCATATCACGGTGGGGCTGAACGCGCCTAGTCACTCCGTGACCTCGATGAGGAAGGTCGTCCCTGTCGCGCCTGCTCCTTTGCTGCTCCCGTGGTGGAGACCTTGAAGACCGTCTGTGTTGAACGGGGCTACGGCCGACACGTTGAGCCCCGTTGCCGCTCGCATGTCGTGTCGCCTTGCTCCCCATGGCCTGAGCAGCGGCCTCGCCAGCGCGCCCTCCACGTCACCCCGAGTGGCCACGGGGGTCTTGAGCAAACGGGACCATGGTCGATGCGACGCGGTCGCTGCGACAGGTCCCGTCGCTGTCTCCTTGCTGGTTGGTTCCAATGGCCGCAAGCTAGGCAGGCGTAGAAGTCACTCGACCTATGGCACTCCTACCAGAAAGATCAAACAAGCGTGGAAACAAGAGAAGTCATCTTGTGGAACACTTCACGCCCGGCGACAAAAGCATACACAAACACAACATCATCAATCATGCTAAAAGAAGAGAGCATTGCAATGCGTGGACGTATCGGTGAGGGACGAGCATAGTGACGATAGCACTGCCCATGTGAGCATGGCATTGACGAGTCTACATCGCTCAACTCAACTTAGACAAACATGGCAAAAAGCAAAAAAAAAGAGGGACGCCCACACATACGAGGACATGCATCTCTCATTTTGACTACCCTAGAGACAGTAGCAATTCATTTACAAGATGCACAACAGCAAAAGAAAATCAGCATATACATCTGTTCCATCTCATAGTGAAGAAAATGGTAGCAATGCATCATCTACGCGCAGCCATTTCACACCCAAAAAAAATTATCATTGCAGTAGCAGTTCAGTTTTACATGCACACATTCATCTCATACATCCCAATATACCTCAAGTTGTACCTTCTTATCTACCCTAGTCTATTGAGAAAGAGGTCCTAGTTTAATCCAGAAAATGACAGCCGAAAGTACACCTAGCGTAAAGGCTAAAACGGGTATTTTCACCCTTGGTGGTTCTTGGCTGGTCGAATAGCATCTTCATACATGATAGCTAGAAACATCCAAACATATGACTCAATTTTATGAGCCCACGGTGCAAGTGTTTTGGTTCGTTGCAAATGTAAAAGACATGTAAAGCATATAGCCGGACATGCACATATGTATACCGTGAAGTATGGGAAATTTTGTTTGTACAGCATTCGGTTGTACATGTATATGCCCAGCAGATAGCGAGCACGAGCAGTCACCTTTGAAGACTGAGACAATGAGGCAGCAGACTGCCCGTCCGTCGAGCGTGTTAGCCGCCCAGTGCGCACTCCCGCAAGGTAGGCCGGCCAACCGCGGGACTCGACTGGCGCCTACAGACCACACTCACCTGTCGGGTCGGCTCCACCGTCGGGGTCCCGCCAATCGCGCGGGTTTGTTCGTCATCACTTGCACTGGAGCTTGCCTTCATGCACGTTTTCGGCCGCTCGATGCGCAGCCCGCGCCCCGGGCTACTTCTCGCACGTGGGAGCGGGGCCGGCCGGAGAGGAGTACCGAGCTGCACCGTGGCACCACAGGTCCTCGGAAGGACAGAGCACCGCGTCAGCCTAGCCTCCCCTTTGGTCAGGAACGCGAGAGCGGTGGCCGTCGCCGCAAGCGAGCTCGAGTGTGTAAAGCACTGAGCAAGGGAGAAAGAGAGAGGGACCGGGCTAAACAGAGAGGAAAGGAGGAGGGGCACTGCAAACCAGTGAGGAGGAGCAATTCTATGTAGATAAAAGAAAGAGAAGCAGAGCAAGGAGTAGCGGCGGTGGAAGAAGCAAATTTGCTGAGGACGGAAGGCAACGGGGATTTTTATACCCCGCACCAGTGCTGCACAAGTAGGTCAGGCCATGGGCCTTGGCCCATTAGCAAGTCACAGCACATCCCTTGGTGAAACCTGTGGCAGCTCGTGGAAGGCAATGGGTTGCAGCTATGAAAGAGAAGATAAAATAAAATGGGAAAGTCAATGGTAAAATAAAATACTGGAAAGTGAATAGTACGCATGCATCTTCTTTTTCTCAGGTTTCTAAAGCCGACTCAACCACGCGCGCACGCGACAGCAACTTCGAGTGAGCATCCGGTTACTACGACCTAAGGCCTGTCGGTCCGGGCAGCACGTCGACCCCGCTATAATCGAAGCGCCAGCCCGGACGGACATTACCTAACCGCCCACACCGGCAAGGGGCTACTGTAGGGGAAGGGGTTCCCGCACTACCCGGGTCCAACGCTTCTCCAGACCTAGGCGAAAATCAACGAGCCTCCAGCTCGCATCAATGGCATGTTCGTGACAACGCCAAGTCCGTAACAACGCCAAGTCCATAACAACACCAAGTCTATGACAACGCCGAACCCATGACAGCAGGAAGTCCGTGACGACTAGAAGCTCGAGGCGACGAGAAGATCGTTGCCACGGGGGTCGCATGACGAGCGGGGCCCGCAGAATATTCCTGGAGAAAAAGACTGGTTCGTCCTCGAGAGCACTAGTACATCTAAGGGCAAGATTGTAAATAGCCTGAGGGTATTTTTGTAATCTCCTTCACCCCTCCATTTTTCCTATAAATAGAGGGGCACCCCTTCCATTCAAAGGGATCCTAAAACTCCGGAATAAAAGTTCACTTGCTCCCGCCTCTCCTCAAGTTCGTGGCTCGCAGAGGGTTCGAGCGTCTTCGTGTCGTGCGACTGCGGTGTCTCTGTGACGTGGTTTCCTGGGCAACCCTTGTAGGTCCGCGAAGCCGTACGGGGATGCTATAAGTTCACTGTCTAGTCCTCGTTGCTACGACAATGTTATAACTTATTTATATTCATGCTAATTAGCTAATTGTTATATTTTTACTTAGTAAACTATGATGTGAACTATATCTGTGTATGTGATGTGAACTATCAAACTTTGTGATGTGATGTTCTCGATTGGAGATATTCTAGGAATGTGAGTTTTGATGTTGGTATTGCTAGGAGAGGGGGAATCCATATTGCTGTATTTTATTTTAGGTGGGGGTGGGGAGAGATTGCTAGGACAATCCCTTTCCAGGAGGTGTACTCATCACGGACGAGCCAGTAATTTTGGTAGCCAGACCATATAGACGAATAGTGTGACATGAACCCATCTGTGATAAGTGGCATTGTTATAGATGGCTAATTATAGACGGCAGTCATATTGGTTTGTGAGTATATTTTTGATCCATCTATAATGATCTGCTTAATAGGAATGGTTGATGTAGGGCCTTCCTAGCCAAGTGGTGCCCATCCCAACAACGACTCTTCACCTACGTGTTGTCATGCCTCACAAGTTGTAGTCACGTATACATCAACATTTTAACCCTTGATAGATGGAGTAACTACCTCACTAAAAGGTGGTTAGCTCGTTTCTAAATTAATTAACCAATTTGCTACGTGTTAAATAACTAGTTAGTTTGATTCCATCGTGGGAAAAATCGACCGTGACTAGAAGGAAATCAATCCATTGTTGAATAGACAAAATTCTATAGTATGTATAGCTTTGACGTTGTTCGCTTATTGTGTATGTAGCGTTATGTCGATAATTTCACATGAGGATTTGGTGTGATTACCCCGCGACAGGTTCAAAGTTCAAACATCTTTTGCTACGAGTCCTTTTATAATAAATTGCTACATGTCAAACACATAATATGTTCTCCTTTGAGGCTGGAGACTTCGGCTTGAAGAAAACAGAGAAAGAAAAGGATGCACGGACTTTCAAACAGTCCGATTGTTTTCAGTTTTTATGGGGAAAACTGGATGAATTTTATTTTTGATTATGCTTTCTATTTTTTATTTTTGTAACTCTAGTTTTTTTCGAACCAGAAGCAAATTGTCTCAATTTATTATAGTAGACCGAAGAGAGTTGTCTAGTTTATTAGAAGGGAACCAAATGAAAACCAAGTTACAGAACTCGCCAAGTCCTAGCCAAGCTAGGTCCAGGGCACCACCATCTACAATAGCGCCAAGTCCTAGCCAAGCTAGGTCCAGGGCACCACCGTCTACAATAGCCAGGACTGCACGGACTCAACACGCAACACTAAGAAGGTCGATCCACCAAAACTACCCTCCAATGTCATCATCATCGCTTAGTTGTCCCACGAACCTGGGACTCCGATTTTACCATGAGTGTCGGTGATACAGGAACCAGGGTCCCCTAAACCGCTGACGAAGGACCCAACTCAAAGGCTCAGCTCAAAGGCCCAACTCTATGCCACGTTGCCAAGGATGTGGGGGTCAAGAAGAGATGCTGGGGGCTCCCCCCGAGCACTGTAGCCATTCGGCCTGCCAGTGGGGCCCCGAGTCGTTCCTCAAGGGTGCTCCCCGAGCATCCAGAATGGCTTGGCCCCCCCTGCCACAGGCAAAGGCTAAACCCGACGCCACGTCGCCAAGGACGTGGGAGTCGGGAAGTAGTGCTCGGGGTCTGACCCCCGAGCGCTGTATCTGCTCGGCCCTCCAAGAGGATCCCGAGCACGGTATCCACTCGGCCCCTCGGGACGATGAGTGCTACCTTTACAGTGGAGTGGCATAGGGTGCGTGCTCGGGAATCCTCGAGCAAAGGAACCTCGAGGGCCCCTCGCGGGCCCTCCTTAGCCCGCGTTGTCCGACGGGTGCATTTAATGCCCGTCTGACACACGTGTCCGCCCCAAGTCCCCTGACGCGGACAAGATGGCGGTGTCCTGACCGTTTTCCCATTCCCCCAAGTGATAAGCTCTGTCAGCTATCGGTCTTGGTAGGGGATGGGGCGGTGTGACACCTTTTTGACTTTGAGGGTGCGCCTCCGTGCGTCCATACGCATGCCCTCTGCACCTGGTCTGTGCGGCCTGGGTAGTTGCAGAATAGCCCATGTCAGGAGACGTCAAGTCTTCACCTCCTGACACGGTCTCATCATGATGGTCCGGTTTCCAACCAAGGCGTGACCGGCACTGTTCCGCTACAGCGAATCTCAACCACCGGCGTGGCTTGCCCATGCCCGTTTCTTCCGCGACAAGCTTCATGGGAAGATATTTACCTTTTGGCCACTGTGGTGACCCCCGGATATATAAGGGGAGAATCGCGGTCATGCAAAGGGATCGAACCGGGAGATCTTTTCTTAGGCAACGCAACCTTAGACATAAAAACCCTAGAGGAAGAAGAACTGGAGCACCTGTGCTGCTAGTTCACTGTAATCTCTCCACATATTCTCAAATACACTCAAAGCAGAACGTAGGGTTTTACACCTAGAAGGTGGCCTGAACCTGGGTAAATCACTGTGTCTTTCCTATTTTCGTATCCTGCCAAGCTCTAGCTTTGGCGTAGCTCCGTAGATCTACGCCTTCCCGGCCGAATCCCAAAGGGGTCCTTCCGGACCACCGATACCAGCGTTTGTACGTCGACAATGAGCGACCACCGAAACACCAATCACAGTAGTGTCGCACCAATACCCACGCAGTCCCCGGGCAAAGAGGTCGGCCACAGATGCCTGTGTGTATTTTGTGAGTTACTTTATGAGCGGTTTTTGTTTCACTGTTGAAACAGTAATAATGAACTTGGTCGTGATACTACGAAAAATTCTCAGTCCGTGCCAAATATCTAATACAAGTCAAATTAAGTTGACCATTTTAGTCCGGTAGCAATCTTGTGCGTGCAATACACTTACAACATATATCTCATATTATATATAATCATGAGACTATACCATCAAATAATAGCATCAAAATATATGAATTACCCTCCAGCATACACGGTGATAGCTGGCTGCCAAAACTTTGATTACATTTCAACTTAATATTTTTTTATCTTAGGTATATATTTTTATTAATATATTACACTTTAGTCTAAAATTCTGCCGTAGAATAATCATCGCAATCACAAACGTCTTCGTCCCGCCTTTTTTTAATTACACTAATTGAGCCCTGATTTAATTAGATGTTTCTATGACTTGAAGTCGGCCAGATTAAGAGTAATTAGTAGAAGAGTGATTAGAGGTAAGGTTCTAATTTAATTTCTCGGGCAGTGGATCTGATTTTTTGGATTGCTGAGATTACTTGGATCAAATCTTAATTCTTAGATAAATGTGGTCGTTTTTTCTCTTTCCGTTTCTGCACTTAACAGAGGAAGAAATAATCCCTGTAGAAATAAATGTGGACTGCAGCAGCCAGCAGAGCCTTTCTTCCTGTGACGGGTCGTCTAAAGGGGGCTCTGAAAATTTCCCCCAAAATTTCAAATCCGAACGGTCGGTGGCAAGCGGCGACCTAGGGCAGGCGAGATGGAGACGAGTTCCTCCGGAGCCCACGAGAGGCAGGGGTCAGGATCGGTGGAGATGCAGATGGCTGCGGCGGTGCTGCACCAGTTGGAGGTGTTCCACGTCGTCAAGGAGCTACTCGGCTTCGTCCTCTACAGGGTGATTTTAAGTGGGGTTTAGTTTGGTCATTACTTGATTCCTTTTCCATCAATTCCTTTTGTTTTAATATGTGGTCTTAGTTTGTGCATTCTCTGTTAGCCTAACATGCTTGTTATTCTCTTGAGTTGTTTCGTTTTGGATTGTTTACCTTATTGAGTTTCACAGCATGTTCAATGAGACTACATTTATTAGCATGGTCAATAGAAAATCATGATCCAAATAGTTACAATATTGGGGCTGAATTATGGAGATGTGAGGTCAAGTTTAGTATTCCTGCCAGACTTTTGACCTCTAAGCACTGTAAGGGGCTAATTACTCGCCTCGCTACTTGAGCACTTGATGGAGCGTACGTATGTGTCTTATACCACTGAGTTTGATCAACACTCAACAACCTGTAATAACGGTATAGATATGGTGTAAGGTGGTGGGTGCTGAGGCTGTGTATTGGGTGGAGAGGCTTGTCGTCAGTGGAAGAGGATGGCCTCGGACCCTTGCAGCGCGATGCTAGCCAGAGATAGCGATGCCGTACTGCAATGGCAGGACTTGGGAGGGAATAGGGATATAGGGATTAACTCTTAGCTTGATTGATAATCAAACAGGGTTGGTCATTAGAGCATTATATAGCCAGTTTACATGGCAAGATGGAAACAAACATGGAAGTATCACCAAGGGATCTAAACTTCCTATCTTTACGGACAATCGGGATCCTTTTCAATAATTTGGTGTGGCTGCACCTCCTAGGGCCATCACCCTTTCCTGGGCAGCCCTCTCGCGCTGGCCATATGGTTTCGCTCTGAATCAGTACTGCCTGAACACATATGTCCTCTCCAGTATGTTTCAGTCGGGCACCTGTTTCCTATATCTGCACATCAGACACTTAACGGTTGTTGTTTCAAGGGTGAACGGGAGCTGTTGTCCCTTGCATTTTGACAAGTGCATCCCAGAGTTCTATTTGTATCGGAGTACTATGTCCAGAACGATGTTAACATTGTTATACATTTCGAAAATGTATGCATCACTGACGATGAAACCATGAGGAAATCTGATGATGATACTGTGCTGTTTAAATTTCTGTGTTGGACCCATGAATAAAAATGAAGAACACACGAACACCTTGTAGTCTAGCTTATATACTACATCCATTTAGCAGAGCAAACAAGGTAGGACAGTTATTTACTGTCTTCTGTAATTGTCATATGGATTTGAAGTTTATTCAAAATTTCACATTTTTCAGGGTGTTGCAGAATCTTGAAAATGAATTTGCAGGTTTAAAGGAGGAAATGGTATGTTCAGTATTCAGTAAACATGTTTATGTTGTCATCTATCTTCTCAACGAGCCTTTTGTTAATTTATGGGTATTTCTAGACGGGAATGGCAATACCACGCACAGAACTGAAACCTTCTGATCAGAGAAAATACAGCACACGAAGAAGGGAGGTTAGATGTAGAATAGAGAAGCGGGAGAAGTTGAATGTCATCTCCACCTTACTTTCTGCTCTTCAGCAAGCACTTTGTCGTAGATATAAGTCTAGACAATAAACTTGTGGCACCCCCGGTCAGTTACGACGACCTCCGAGCGTGCCTGGGAGAACGAGCGATAAGCAATGCGCGAGGCAGTCGTCGACATAAATCTGTTTTTTGTATTAGAGCGTGGGATTTGAGGTATACAAGTGAAAAAGAATCCTCCTCCTCCCTCTACCCCCAGGGGCTATTTATAAGGGAAGGGAAGAACAATGCCAGATTACAGATTTGTCTTTATATGAGAGGGAATTTACAAGGGTATTATGGTCATTTCCCTACCCGAGGAATCTTGGGAGAATATTTCTAGACATTTTTAGGAGAATCTTCTGGAGAACGTAATGGCCTCGCGTGTGGACTCGTCGGGGACAGCCCTGACGTGGAAAGTGGGCTCGTCGGGGACAGCCCCGACGCAGAGAGTGGGCTCGTCGGGAGAGCCCCGACGCGGACAGCCTTGACGCGGAGAGTGGGCTCGTCGGGGACAGCCTTGACGCGGAGAGCCTGTGGACTCGTCGGGGACAGCCTTGACGCGGATAGTGTGTGGACTCGTCGGGGATAGTCTTGACACGGAGAGTGTCGACGAGAACCTTGACAGCGTTGCGGTGATCCTGAACAGCGTAGATTGGGGATAACGCAGGAACCCTCCTCCAACACACTTGATGAGGTTCCTAGCATTGAAGGAGTTGCCCTGATCCTTGGAGGGAGCCTTGTATGGCCTTTCTTTTGTCTATGACAATGGTAGATTTGATTCTGGAAGTGCCAAAGAGCATGCAACAACCAAGTTAGCTCATTCTGTTTCTCGAAAGGTGAGCTACTCTCTTTTTTTACTACTTCATGAAGAATTATTTCCCCTAGAGGCTAGAACAATTTCTATTACTTTAGAAGGTAGTTTTCTTAAAGTACCATCAAATTAAGATCTAAATATTGATTTATTATCTTTTTCTTATGAACATCAGACGGTCAAATGAATAATTGCTCTATCAGAACATTGGATTATTGCTCTGCTGTTTGACATGTATGCTGGAAACATTGTTTTTTCTTTTTTTGAAGCAAGAAACATTGTTTTATTCCCTTGACTTGTCACCAATTCTCTCCATATGGTGGAAACATTGTGCTCTTGGAATAGTAACACTCACATGCATATTTCTAGGCCATCTGAGCTCTTACATCAGGTGGTGCAGGGAGTTTATCTTACACAGGTATTGGTTATTCTATTTTACTATATTTGGCTGGGGATGCATTCAACTGTTAGCTTACTACCTTTCCTCCCATTGTTTTGGAAGGCCCTACCAAGCTGTTTCTGCTGGTCAGATGTCCCTGTACATTGAACATACCCCTGGCTTTCCTGCCAAAACGCGATTTTCGTTACAGTAGGAAGGTGTTGTTCTTTTCTGACGGTTATCTTAAACTATTCTTTATTGTTTATCGACCTTCCTTTGTGAACCATCCAACTTTCCCAAGATCAACACGCGAGGGTAAACTTTTATCTGCAGGTTGTACCCCCGCAGATGTCTATAAAATGCAGTACATCAGACGATCAAATGAATAATCAGCACGTTACATCAATCGTCGATCCTTCATGCTGCACTTCAGAATCATCTTTTTCAGATGTTATCTGGTAATATTTCTGATCGTCTGTAGCCATTTATCACTATTGTGAGCTTCTGCTGTTATTTTGCACCTTTTGTAATGTTACCCACAGTCAGGTCTTATCTTAGTATGGTGTAACCTTACTTCATCATAAAGTGTTTGTCAGGTTCTCGTATTAAACTGCATGTGGTCCTAATGTTTAAAAGCAGTCATATTTAGAGATGTTGTGTTCATATGTCTTTGTGGGTATTGCGCCTTGCAGAGTGAGCTCCTTTGAGGTTGACATCACTCGGATATCCGGGCAGTGAACCTTGCCCGTTTGTTTTTGATGTGTTGGCCTATACATTTATTTATTACGATCTTAAATTGTTTACAAATTGCTGATCCTGTAATAGCGCTTTAGCTACAATGTACCTTTTCTTTCTGACTGCAGTCAAACCTGTTGAACGAATCCATATTATTCTTCCAGGTTCCAGTGCAAGCACACGATAAGAGGCTTACCATGCAAGGCGTCATTAGAAGGATGATCTGGCATGAGCATGTCGACGCTATGATAAAATATGGAGATTGGATCAAGCCTCGTACGTCTCAGCGTCGGGCTACTTCGTATATGTATGAAGCGAGTCCTTGGAGTTTACCATTAGAGGAGATTACAGCTATACAATGTGATTTAAAGGAGAAAAGTTAGGAAGAGATAAATGCCTATTGTGCAAGACACGAAATCTATCATTTTGCAGCTCCCCTCAATCTCAGCTGATCCAAGTTGAGATTGCCTCTGAACTCCTCAAACGTACGCACCAAGAGCGGCTTTGTGTTGGCTAGCTGGTGTCCTAAAGGAATAACCGCACATCAAGGTCCTTCCGAGCTACTTGCTCTCTTACAAAATGATAATCTATCTCGATGTGTTTAGTCCGTGCATGAAAAACTGAATTTGTTAGCAAATAGATTGCACCTAAATTTTCACACCACAAGACAGGAGCTCTAGACTGGTAGACATCGAGCTCACCAAGAAGTGACTGTAGCCAGACAACCTCAGCAGTAGCATTAGGCATGGCCTTATACTCAGCTTCCATGCTCGATCTTGAGACGGTGGCTTGTTCCCATGCACTCCAAGAGATCAAATTTGGTCCAAAGAATACCGCAAAACCTCCTGTACACCAGCGATCAGCATGGCATCCTGCCCAATCTACATCCGAGAAGGTGCTCACTAGCATGGACTTTGATCATTTCACCATCAGCCCATACTCAAGTGTATGCTTCAAGTACCTCAGAATTCTTTTCACGGCAGTCCAATGAACGCTAATGGGTGAATGCAAAATTGACACACCTTGTTAATTGAAAAAGCAATATCCGGACGTGTGAGAGTAAGGTATTGTAGAGCTCCAACAATACTTCGATATCTAGTAGCATCCTCACTGCCAAGATAATCCCCTTCGGCTACTGACAATTTCTCAGATGCTGACATTGGAGTGGATACTGGCTTACAGTTCTGCATATGCACACGCTCAAGTAATTCTTTAACATACTTGGTTTGGGCCAATTGAAGTCCATCGGGTACTTTGTGCACTTCTATGCCAAGAAAATAGTGTAGATCACCTAGATATTTAAGAGAAAATTTGAATTGTAAGCCATGAAGGAGACTAGTAACTGCAGCAACAGATGGCCCTGTAACTATTATATCATCGATGGAGACAAGGATATAGATTGTTATACCATCACCATCTTTGACAAATAGTGACGTGTCCGCACGTGAGGGAACAAAATCAAGTTCTTGAAGTTTGGAGCTCAATCTGGAGTACCATGCTCTTCGTGCTTGTTTGAGTCCATACAAAGCTTTACCAAGTTTGCACACATAGTTGACATATTGTTTCTCCTCATATCCAGGTGGTTGTCTCATCATAGTTGACATATTATTTCTCCTCATATCCAGGTGGTTGTCTCATATATACTTCCTCTTTAAGAATGACACAAAAGAACGCATTATGAACATCTAGTTGATGAAGACACCAATATTTTGAGATAGCAATTGACAAAACCAATCGAATTGTAGCTGGCTTAATCACAGAGCTAAAGGTATCTTCAGAGTCTATGTCATATTTCTATTTAAACCTCTTTGCCACCAATCGTGCTTTATATCTATCAATTGTCCCATCAGCCTTGTGCTTAATCTTATACACCTATTTACAATCAACAATATTTTGACCACGCAGTGGAGCCAACAGACGCCATGTTTTATTCTTCAATAGAGACCCAAACTCAACGTCCATTGCTTTCTTCCAACTAGGATCCTGTAGAGCTGCTACATGAGATGACGGCTCTTGGATCGTAGCACTGTTATATGCATAGCGAACCGTTCCATCCGTGTACTCCTTTGGCTTGCGAATCCCAGATTGTAACCTGGTATGTGGCCTTCATAATTCAGTTGGTATAGTAGTAGTCACAGACGAAACCGTAGAATCCATCGCCTAACTGGGAGCCGCAAATTCTGCAGAAGATCCGGTTGATTCGGCATCCGAGTGTCCATGCAATCCGATCGACAGGCTTCCTGACGCTTGTACATGGGACCCACCACCTGCGGGTCCCGAGGATCCAGCCTGTTCATGTGCCGAGGGTGCGTGCCCTGAAGGCCCACCGCCTGCTGAAGACGTGGTTGACGCGGGAGAAGCAGCACCGGATGGGACAGCCATGTCCATCCCCATCACATCACCTTGAATTTCTCCAATTGCACCAATTTCTTCCGGATTTGCAGCCACAGCCGCAGCCGCAGCCGCAGCTCCTGTGTCATCAACATAAATTACGAGCACTGCAGGCTCATCATCAGTGTTAGCATTAGCATGGTCGCCCCCATTATCCAAACCATCAGGTGAAGGAAACAAAAGGATTTCAGAATGTAATTGGGGACCAGCATTGGGTTTTAGGGAAGCAAACGGATAAATATTCTCGTCGAACACAGCATCACGGCAAATATATACCTGACCTTTTTGAATGTGAGGATATTTATATCCCTTATGCAGAGGACTATAGCCTAAAAAACACACTACTTAGAACGGAACTAAAGTTTACGATAGTTATATGGTTGTAGATGAGGCCACCAGACACACCCAAACACTTTTAAGAAGGGATAATCTGGCTTTTGTCCTAACAAACGTTCTAAAGGAGTAGAGGAATTTATGACTTTGCTAGGAACACGATTAATGAGATATGCAGTGGTTGACTCAACGCCTCATCCCAAAATTTAAGAGGAACATGAGAGTGTGCTAACAAGGAGAGGCCAACTTTTACGATGTGACGATGTTTTCTTTCAGCATACCCATTTTGTTGGTGCGTGTGAGGACATGACACATGATGTGATATATCAATACATGATACAGGATGGCCCGATCTTCTCAGCGAGGAACCGCGGATAGATGGTATGAATAGACGATCTCGCTAGCTGAACACCCGCGCCAATGCACGAACCCTCAACTCTTCAGAAAACGCTCAAACAGACTGGTAGATGATCATCGTGAGACCACGAGCAACGATCGCCAAGTCCCTAATTCCCAACGAAACTACGGTTTGACCTTGGATTGAAGAATAAACACGATCGCCTAATCCTATCTCAGCTGTCCTCGCATGAACGCTAGTACGAAAGAACAAATAATAGCTATGTTTCAATTCTTATGCATAAAGTGGTCTAAAGCTAAAAGCCATGAAGTACAGCAACATATAAAGACTCTAAACGTCCACCCAGTGTTAGGGTTGAAATTCAACCTAACTTTAACTTCCCTAAGTTACAGGACTCTATTTGGAAAAGGATAGATATAACTGCCAACTTGCTTTGTTAATTGTAGAAAAAATAAAAGTAATCTATGGATGGGGATATACCCGTCGGAAAGACTCAGAATTATCTTTCCAACGAGTACTTATTTGCCTAATTTAGAGTTCGTATGAGGAAACCATGGCTGTTTCAAATTCAGACCTCCTAGCTGTCCGAACCAAATCCGAACTGAACCCAAACCTTTCTATCTTTTGTTTCCTTGTGTTTTTCGCCCCAAGTCCGAGTGGAATCATCTAAGGAAATTATTGGAAACCTTTGGATGGTCATGGGGGGAGTTGGATTCCACCAATACTTGACGTACAAGTCCCGGGCTCCTCAAGTATATCATTTCGCGTTCGTTGTCCAAATCAGCTTGTACAACCTTCACTTCTAAGGTCATAACTTTCTCTGGAGAGCTCCAAATCATGCACTGTTTGATTTATTAGAAAGTAGACTTAATCTTCTGTTGTCCTTTCTCCTCAAGTGACGCATTGTTCTCCCTCACCTTCCATTGGAACTCCACACGTTATTGAATCAGCAAACATTTCTGAACAGCATCAATGTCTCCTTCTAACTCTTGAGTTGAATACCTAAGTACCATTAAGAAATTAGAATTAGGTAGTATAAAGCTCTCATCAATAATATTAGCATGTGCATTAAGGAGTGAATTCACCTATTTATTAAGTAGCTTTGCTTTAGCTCTAATTATTGGACCTTGTGGCAGCTCAATGTGTATCTCCTTATTGTTATCTTCATCAACAGCTGGTGAAGATGAAGATGAGCTATGGATGCCTATATCAATACGATCGAAAAAGGAGTTCCATTTTTGATATTCACCACCCCAATCAGTTTACATGCTAATGATTTTCTTGTTTAGCAAATGCGCAACAAGAGTCTGAAATTGCATGAAAACTTTAAAGACATCAGATTTATGTTTAAGGGGATATAACCAGGTAAACTTGCTGAAATCATCAATAAAGCTGACATAGAATAAGTAATCTCCACTAGATTTAATCACTGGTCCCCATACATCTGAGTATACAAGTTCCAAAGGACTCGAAGAAACACTATTCGATCTAGGAAAAGGTAATCGATGACTCTTTGCTTTTTGGCAAGCATCACAAACTGACACATCATTGGACACCCTAAACACTGAAGATTATTTGTTCTAAGGACTTCTTGGACAACTGAAAAACATGGATGACCCAATCTGTTGTGCCATCACTCGTGGGAGGTTTTTACCGTGGCAAAGCTTTGCTTGGAAGAAGTTTCTTGTGGTGTGATAGGACAGAGCCCTCCCTCGCATGGTCCTTGAAGAAGAATTTTCCTCATGTCCCGATCCTTAATAAAAAAAGAACAAGGATGAAATTCAACAAATGTGTTATTATTAAATGTCAAAGAATGAACCGAAAGAAGGTTACGAGAAGCTTTAGGAACATGGAGGACTTGTGTAAGATGAAGATCCTTAACAGGAGTATGGATTTTGGAGTGACCAATGTGCTTAATGAACATACCTGACCTGTTTGCTGTCTACATTTGATCACGACCCTTGTATTTTTCCTTCATCATCAAGCGATCCAAACCGCTAGTAATATGATCGGTAGCACCCGTATCAGTGTACCAATTTGTGTGACGTCATAGGAGTTTGTTGATGCTGACTTCACCGAGCATTGCTGCTACTGCTGCTCCTCGCCTTGATACGCGTGATCAAAGTGTCTGTAGCACTTCACCACTACATGCCTGACCTTGCCGCACAGTTGACAAACAGGCTTGCACTTGTCACGGTTATTGCCTCCACAACCGCGACCTCGTCCACGGCCTCATTCGTGGAAGGTGGCGTTAGCCGAGAATTGATGACCTTGCATGGTCATGTTTTGGTCGCAAGGACTGACTCGAAACTGAGCAGGTGGGAGTAGAGCTCGCCAAGACTCACACCCTCAGTTTTCGACATCATGCTGGTAATAAGCGAATTATAATCCGCATCCAATCCAGCAAGTACATATGTGACAACATCCTCATCGGAGAGAGGCTTGCCCGCGGTAGACAAGGAGTCTGCAAGGGCCTTGATTTTGCCGAAGTATTCGACCGACGTTTGGTCGCCTTTCCGCATTAGCGCTAATTGCACGTGGGCTTGAGTCATCTTCGCCTTTGAGTGAGACGCAAATATGCACTCTAGGGTCGTCCACACTTGCGCCGAAGTGGATAGAAGAGCAACCTGCCCCAGCACCTTTGGGAACAGGGAGGAGAGCAAGGAACTCACAATCAACTGGTCCTGCTCATACAGGCTTCATATGCTGGGTTTGTCTCCTGCACTTCTTCTCCTTTCGATCCAGTCTTGACGACCTTCATCGCCGGAGCGACCTTGGAGCCGTGGACATACCCAAACAGCCGCTACCCACGAAGACACTGAGGGCTTGGGCTTCCCATAAGAGGTAGTTCTCATGGGTGGACTTGATGTTCACCAGGTGACCAAAGGAGGTAGGTACCGAGGAGGACGATGACTGCGCCATGATTTTCTATGTATGAAGAGGTGGCTCTGATACCATATGATAAAATATGGAGATTGGATCAAGCCTCGTATGTCTCAGCGTCGGGCTACTTCGTATATATAACGTGATTACAGGAGTTTACAGCTATACAACGTGATTTGAAGGAGAGAAGATAGGAAGATATAAATGCCTATATCGTGCAAGACACGAAGTCTATCTTTTCACAGAAGCTCATCTTGTTGTACTGACATCATGTATGTTACAATAGAATTTGCGTAAATGCTCACTCGAAAGGATCATCATTCTCAACCTCAACCTGTCTTTTCCTATTCAATATTTGTTCTGTTTGTACAGAAATGGTTATGCTATGGCCTATGGACTTCAGTTCCCTTGCAAGAAATGAAGCATTTTACTTTCAAAAGAGAATAGAGAGCCGCATCAAAGATGTGGTTCCGGTACACTCTGCTGTTGTTAGTCCCTTGGAGCTGCAGTAGAGTGTGTATGGGTGCCAACTTCTAGAGTTTTATAGTCCATTTTTCCGAGTTGTGGATAAACAGGAGGCACCTGACACGCTATTGGTAGCACGACAGCGCTATCAGGCACCGTCGGATTCTAACAACGATATTTTTTTTGAAATGGAGGCAAAAGATTTGCCTCAATCCATTAATTAAGAGAGAGTTAGAACAATCGAGAGCTGAGAACAGCGAGGCTACCAAAAAAGAAAAAAGGCTAAAGATCTCATATGCCGCTACTCTCCTAGCAAGATCAAACCCAAGTGTTTCGCTCCGGCCGTTGCCCTTGTTGCCACCTCGTTTTTAATCTTGGAAAGGATGATAGCTGGCAAGGTTGATGTGCCTCTGAACACTCTTGCATTTCTTTCGTTCCAAATTGTCCAAGTGACAAGAATGATGAGAGTATCCATTGCCTTCCTCTGATGATCCCCATTGAACACTTGCTTAGTCCACCATTCCTCAACCATGTTGTCCATAGCCCATGATGCCATGTCTAGATGTTGCATTCCTAGCCAACCTTTAACCATGCCCCATAAACGGATGGTGAAGCGGCATTGGAACACAAGGTGTGCTGCCGTCTCGGGAGCCCTCCTACATAGAGGACACATGCCACAGTTTGGCCATCCCCTCCGTTGGAGCCTATCCGCCATCCAAACCTTGTCTTGCACAATTAGCCACGCAAAAAATTTGCACTTGGGAGGAGCCCATATCTTCCAAATGGTGTGCTGCATCGATGAGGGTTGCAGCCCCCGAAATTGGGCCCTATAGGCCGAGGAGGCGGAGTACTCCCCATTAGCGTTGTCAATCTAAGTTATCTTATCCACCTCATTTGCATTGAGCTCAATGCCACGAATCTTGGTCCATAGGGTGACGAATTCACAAATGTGGTCAACTGACTGCCCATCGTCCATCCTAATCTTCATAATCCAAGCATCATCGTTCAGAGCTTGCTTGGCACTCCAATTTTTCCGCTGGGAAACCGCAAAGATTAGCGGGGCAATGTCCTTTGGCTTCTGCCCTAATAACCAAGCAGAGTGCCAAAAGGGGGCCTTGCTTCCATCCCTAATGGTGATAGAGGTGGAGTCATAGAATAGGTCCATGTCGATGCTATCATAGGGTGTTCCCATTCCCCCCAAGTCTTGGTCGAGTCTGTCCACTCAAGCCAAGGCCATCGAAGCCTCAACACTCTAGCAAATTTCTCGAGGTCGAAGATCCCAAGCCCACCCAATCTGGTAGGCCTGGACGTGGTCCTCCAATTGATCTTGCATTTTGCTCCAGTGACCTTGTCGGAACCGGTCCATAAGAAGGCCTTGAGAAGCTTTTTTAATGTTGTTCATGACACTTTGCGGGATTGCGAGCGGTGTCAAATGATAGATGGCAAGGGAGGTAAGCACAGATTTGACTAACACACACCTCCCCGCCTCGGTCAGGCCCTGCCACCTACTAAGCTTCGCCGCAATTCTGTCCTCCAGATGCTGAAAATCCACTCTTCTTAGACGCCAAATGGAAAGGGGTAGCCCTAAGTATTTCAGCGGGAATGTGGCCCGGACAGCTGGGAAAGGGAAGAGGATGTCATCAAGGTCAACACCTTCGCATCGAATAGGAGCCACCGAGCTCTTCTGAAAATTAGTGTGCAGACCGGTCACTTCACCAAAGCTCCGAAGGATATGCGTGAGGCTGACAATGTCTTCTTTAATCGGGGACACAAAAATAGCCGCATCGTCAGCATAAAGGGAAGTTCTCAAATCCGGACCCCTCCCACGGATGCGATGAAGGATGCCGGTCATGGTGGCTTTGGCAAGAATTTGTTGAATGGGGTCGATGGCGAGGACGAAGAGAAGGAGGAGAGGGGTCCCCTTGCCTAAGGCCATGACCATGCCAAATCACTACTACAGAATGGCTCATCCCGGACGGCACATCGCAGACGGGTTCAAGCGCCCGTCTAGGATATAAGCCATTCCAGACGGGCCCATGAACCAACACGTCTGTGATGACTTTTTCTCGGGACCTAGTGTCTTGGATGACAAGTCATTCAAGACGGGTCGCAGCCGCCCGTCTGGAAAGAGACATCGCAGACGGTTCATCCCGAAACCCGTCTGCGAAGGAACCCGTTATCACAGACGGCTCGAGAATGACCCGTCTGCGATGACACATCAGAGACGCACATGTTGTGAACCGTCTGCTATGTGTCAACACATCGCAGACGGCCTTGTGTTCCCGTGTTTGGGATATGTCATTAAAGGCGGTTTAAGTGGCTTAACCGTCTGCAATGATTTCTCCATCTTTATAACAGATCCAGTCCCTCCAATCTATTAGGGTTTCCTAAATCTGTCAGGCTGGTGGCGGTGGCTGAGGCGATTTTGAGGCGATTTTGTGGGAGGAGAAGAAGATTGGAAGGAGATAATTGATTTGGTGTGCCAATAGGTTAGTACATTTGGTTATTTAGTTAGTTTAATTGCTATATAGCCCTAGATGTAGTGTCTTTATGTTAGAATTCTATTAGAAGTTAATTTTGGTTTAATAGATTTGTAGGTATTGATGAATGGTTTATTAATTGCATGTGGTTTAGATGTAATATATAGTATGCTTGGATGCATGGCTCTAGGTTGGATGGTTTTGCGCATAATTAATTAGAGAAGTGAGAGAGAGCGATTAGTTCAATATTTATTTTGACTCACATAGATAATTAATAAATCAACATATGTTTATATGTATGCCATAGTGGCGATGGATCGAAGATGGATGTATGATGCGAACCGTGTGAGCCCTGAGTATATCAGTGGCGTGAATGAATTTTTAAGAGCGGCTGAGGATGATATGTCGAGTAGGAAGTTTGGTCATATGTGTTGTCCATGCTATGACTGCAAGAACGAGAAGATGTTCAAGAACACGACTCAGTTACAAGATCATTTGATCCGTAGGGGATTCGTAGCCGGCTATACAAATTGGATCCATCACGGCGAACACACGGAAGGGAGCGATGAAGGAAGTAGTGGCGAAGAGTTGGATCCGGAGGCTGATGATGACTCTCAGTCGGATGAAGAGGATGCGGAGATGCGTACCAATGAAAACGATCTCGAGCAAATATTGCGCGATGCTGAAGGTAATGACCTTGGTGGCAGGCAATATGACAAATTTTTGGGTCTCATGGATGACTCGGAAAGACAACTGTACCATGGTTGCAAGGCGAAATATACTCGGCTATCAGCTGTTCTGGAACTGCTCAAACTGAAGGCAAGCGGAGGTTGGTCTGACAAAAGTTTTACTGCACTTCTAGAACTCTTGGCAGATATGCTTCCCGATGGGAACGAGTTACCAAAAAGCACATACAAAGCTAAGAAGATTCTCTGTCCGTTAGGAATGGATGTACAAAGAATACATGCTTGTAAAAACGATTGCATCCTCTTCCGTAAAGAGTACGAGAAACTACATGGTTGTCCGGTTTGTAGGACTTCCCGATACAAGAAGCGCAACAATGCTACGGACGATGACATCGAGGGCAATGACGAGAGGACCGGCATTCCGGCCAAGGTTGTATGGTATCTTCCGATCATTCCTCGCCTGAAGCGTCTGTTCGCAAATCCGGAACATGCAAGGAAAATGCGGTGGCACGCGGAGGGGCGGAAAGTTGACGACTTGATTAGACACCCAGCGGACTCCATCTAGTGGAGAAACATCGACAGGAAATTCCCAAATTTTGGTGCGAATTCTAGAAGTGTACGGTTCGGGATGAGTACGGATGGAATAAATCCCTTTGGTAACATGAGCAGTCGTCACAGCACTTGGCCTGTGGCTCTTTGTATGTACAACCTCCCACCCTGGTTGTGCATGAAGAGGAAGTACATCATGTTGGCCATGCTGATCGAAGGCCCGAAGCAACCCGGAAATGACATAGATACGTACCTGTCTTTGCTGAAGGAGGATCTGGAAACACTGTGGCACGAGGGCGTGGAGACGTGGGATGCAGACAAGAGAGAGAACTTCACCCTACGAGGTTTGCTATTTTGCACCATCAATGACTATCCTGCGTACGGTAACCTATCCGGCCAGAGTACTAAAGGAGCAACAGCCTGTGGTCAATGCATGGAAGATACGGCCAGTTTGTATCTTGAGAAATCGCGCAAAACCGTATACATGCGGCACCGTAGGTTTTTGCGCCGAAATCATCCTTACCGCAAGTTGGCTACTGAGTTCGACGGAACCATCGAAGAGGGATCGGCTCCATCAGTTTTAACCGGGAGACAGGTATACAGAATGGTTGAAAATGTTGATGCTCTTCTTGGAAAGGAACGTAAATTAATGAAGGGTCTGTGGAAAAAGAAATCACTATTTTGGGGTTTGCCTTACTGGAAAGAGCTAGAAGTTCGCCACTGTATCGACATCATGCACGTAGAGAAGAACGTCTTTGACAGCCTAATTGGACTCTTGCTTAATATCCCTGATAAAACAAAGGACGGCGTGAAGGCACGTCAAGACTACGTGAAACTGGGCATCAGGCCTGAGTTAGCTCCGATAGAAACCGACAAAGGCAGAACCTTCCTCCCACCTGCATGTTACACACTCTCTAAAGCCGAGAAAATTGAGCTATGCCAGTGCTTGCACGATGTGAAAGTTCCAAGCAGCTACTGCGCCAACATCAAGAAGCTAGTTTCAATGCAGGAATTGAAATTATTTGGTATGAAGTCTCACGATTGTCACGTTTTGATGACGCAGATACTTCCTATTGCTATTAGAGGGATTTTGCCTGGTGATGTCAGAGATACAATCATAATGCTATGTCAATTCTTCGACAGAATATCACAGAAGACGATAAGTATACCTGAACTGGATGCTCTAGAGGCAAGGCTCGTGGTTGTCCTATGTCGCCTCGAGATGTACTTCCCCCCATCATTTTTTGATATCATGCCGCACCTCATGACTCACCTAGTTCGAGAGATC
Organism: Stipa capillata; assembly: GCA_019208055.1. Lineage (NCBI taxonomy): Eukaryota > Viridiplantae > Streptophyta > Magnoliopsida > Poales > Poaceae > Stipa > Stipa capillata. Next base: position 50,487 of record JAGXJF010004293.1, on the reverse strand, counting down.
AAAATGTGCGGTCCTGTGTTCCTACGGAGCATGTACCCGTTCGAGAGATATATGGGAATTCTGAAGGGCTATGTACGAAATCGCTCGCGGCCTGAGGGAAGCATTGTGGAAGGTTATGCCACCGAAGAGGTCGTTGAGTTCTGTTTGGACTACATGCCACATGCCAACCCGATAGGTCTACTTGAATCACGACACGCGGGCAGGCTCCATGGTACCGGGGTCCTCGGAGCTAAATCCATCACTCCTGATCGCGACGATCATGCTCGAACTCATTTCATGGTCTTGCAGCACATCTCGGTGGTTTCGCCATATATCGATGAACACATGGAAATGCTACGACATCAAAATCCAAGAAAAAGCGAAGCGTGGATCAAGAAACAACATATGTCCCTATTCAACCAATGGTTCCAAGACCGGATCACCACCACGTCGTCATCTGATGAAATGCTGACATGATTGTCAAAGAAACCGTACTTCACAGTCCGGACATACCAAGGATATGATATAAATGGATACACATTTTATACGAATGCTCAAGATGCCAAAAGCACATATCAGAACAGCGGTGTGCGGGTCGATGCTATCGATTCCACCGGTCATAAACACTGTTACTACGGGTTTATCGAGGAGATTTGGGAGCTCGATTACTTCAAGTTTAAAATCCCAATATTTCGGTGTCGTTGGGCCCACCTCTCGCATATTAAGACCGATGAATACGATGTGACTACTGTTGACCTGAGCCGTGTTGGCTACGGTACTGAACCATTCGTCCTCGCCAAGCATGTTCATCAGGTATTCTATATGATCGATCCGTCAAGCAAGAGACGGCATGTCGTTAGAAATGGAAAGAGGAGCATCATAGGAGTCGACAACGTTGTTGACGAGGATGATTACAACGAATTCACCGAGAATTACTCCAGAGATTTGAGTTTCGAGGCTGAAGCCATGGAAGGAGCTAGGTCGTACTACTGCAACGATCATCGTGAAGGGCTCACCTTCAAAGGGAAGAAGCAAGTATTGTAACAAATTGATATTATTTCTATTTGGATATTTACTTTCATTGTCTTCCATCTATATATGTACTTAGCAGTCTCTTGTGATTAATTGTTGGCAGCGAGCACATGTGAATGTATATATCATTTCCAAGAATGTGATTGTATTGTAACTAATTGTATGAATTGCTATGTACTCATGAATTAATTGCAATATTTTGCTTTTGAATGCATTGCTGTGTATACATGGCTGAGTTGGAATATGTTGGAATGCTTTTGAATGCTTGCTGTGTATACATTGCTGTAATCTTTGCAGAGGGCATGCTAGCATTTCCTAAGGCTAGCCAAAATTCAAGCAGTACATAGCCCCTGTACAGACTCATTGCAGACGGGTTAGAACCAAACACGTCTGCGATAACAGTCATCCCAGACGGGTATCACTAATGACCCGTCTGGGATCACAGTGACATCGCAGACGGTAGGTGTCCTAGCCCGTCTGGAATGAGTGTGTTATCGCAGACGGGTGGTGGCCTAACCCGTCTGGGATGATGGTCATCTGAGACGGTAAGCTCACTTAACCCGTCTGGCATGAGATTAGTACATATACGAGGACTTAGCAAAATTTCAGAACTCCGTGCCAATTCACATTCCAAATCCCTAATTCCCCTCCCGCGCCCGTGCCGCCGTCTCCACCGCGCCGCCGTCGTCTCCACCGCGCCGCCGCCGGAGAAGGAGCCAAGTCCGCTAGCCCACGCCGCCGTGGTGTCCACCTCGCCGCCGCCGGAGAAGGAGCCGAGTCCGCTCCACCGCGCCGCCGTCCTCTCCACCGTGCCGCCGTCCTCTCCACCGCTCGTGCCGCCGTCTCCACCGCGCCGTCGTCCTCTCCACCACGCCGCCGTCCTATCCACTGGTGAGTGCTCCAATTTCCCTCTCTTTCCCCAAATTCTAGGGTTTGCAATGTCCACTTGAAGGATTCTGTTTCATAAGTTTGCAATGTCCTTCATGTATGAATTGGTATTTTGATCAATGAGAACAGATTCTATACATGATTTTGTGTTAAGATGTTCTGAGGATTCTATATTTGATTTAGTGTTAAATGTATGCATGAGGAAGTAAGGCAGGACTCTCTTTTTTTTCCTCATAGGCATACTTGTTTCTGGTACTTATTCTTTTTAGTTCAGGCTAGCTTCCTTCTGTTCAACTGGCACATATAGGTGGGAGAACATATGACGACAGCTCACTGTTATGTGATTTTGTCCGTGCTATTAGATTATAAATTCATGCTAAGTTGTTAGCTTTTCTGTTTTAATCTCATTGCTTACATTTTTAATAGATATTATCTACTACTGTTCTCAACTTTCAAACTTAATGAGATAATGGGGGCAAGCAATTATTTAGTGTGATCTGTGCTCAAAGTTGGGCTCATGCTTAAGTTGTTTTGTCATTCATAAGATAGTATATGATGCCATATGATTTCCTCTGTATAATTCAGAACATGAGGGATGCTGATGCTTGCCCTAAAAAGAGATTTAGGGATAGGTGCAAGAGAATTAGGGTTTTAAACTTGATAAAGAATAGATGCCATGCTTGGTTTTTATATATTCTATCTGCGATATAATCATGTTGAGATAAACTCACATGTGTAGTGTGCATGTATTGGTGCTATTTAATCCTTACCATGTCCAAAGCAATCTATTATTAAGTTATTGTTTTTCCTTATTTCTCTATTATCAATTACAACTGATTAGAACATATTATATGTTTGATAGTAGCTATTTAATTAGTAGCTAAATTTGATGTGAATAGAATAAGTAGAACAGATTCTATACTTGATTTTGTGTTTAGATGTCAATTAATTAATTCAAAGATTAATTGTTCTATAGAACTCTTTTGTTATTGCCTTAGAGTTTAGTCCTAGCTCTGTTATGATTTGCTCATTTGAGATAGGTGCAAGAGAATTAGCTAGGGTTTGCACAAGACATATCACCTGAACGAAATAAATTATTTTTTGATCTCCTTAATCTCATGAACTTTCAATACCAAGGGTCAGTCTGTAGTTACTAAACTATATATGCTAAACTCACTTTTGTCTTAACCCAATGTGATAGAAAGTTTACACAGAAATGTCGGACGCCCATTCTTCTTCTAACTCCTCGTCGGGGCACTCATCGTTGCCGAACCCAACTTCGGGCAACGATGAAGGAAGTAGGGGGAAAACCACCCGGAAGCTGCGAACAATGTCGAAGCCCCCTACTCGACGTATGGTGATCACCCAAGTATCTACGAAGTCCGGTGTGCCCACGAAACCGGATGACGTAGCGAACAAGTTCCACACGTTCTGCGGGATACTCGGGCGGGAGAGGGTCAGCATTACCATTGAGAACTGGAAGGATATTACTCCCGCGAAGGAGGAGGAGTTGATGGATGAAGTAAAAAGGTGGTTCGAGATCCCGCCAGAACACGAGCAACGTGTGAGATCGGCTGCAATGAAGACCATGGGCAAGGCGTGGAGGTCGTTCAAGAGCATCTTGACGACGAAGTTTGTACGGACGGGAGATAGCCCGTTTCAGAAGTACGGCTTCCTGGACGAGCAAGTGTACGGCCGATTTGTTGAGATGAAGACCACGCCAGAAGAAGTGGTGAAGAGTGAACGGCAGAAAGCCCTTCAAGCAAGAAACAAGCACCCGCATAGGCTCGGAAGCACGGGATACGAAGGTGTTTTGGCGAGATGGGAGAAGCAGGATCGGGAGGCAATGGAGAAGAATTTGCCCCCTCCATTTCCCAGCGTGGTTTCTGGCTGTGCCGCCTCCTGGTGCAGAGCACGTGCCAAGCCAGATCCGCAGAGCGGTTCAGCCACATTTCCAAACCCCGCTGACCAGGAAGTGGTCGATCGCATGGTACGTAATATACCTGACTTTGTACACACAATTCTTTGGAACCGTACGAGGTTTCATTTGTAACTCGCGCGCGTGATCGTTGCAGGTGCAGATAGCTTCACAAGGGCCACTAGATGATGATGAAGCACAATCATCTAGGACGAAAGACCTCCTCACCATAGCGTTGGGAAACCCGGAGCACCCAGGTCGCACAAGAGGTGTTGGGGTTGCAGTTCCCTGGAGAGAGGGATTCCCTGAGACGGAGGAGGAGTATGAGAGGAGGAAGGCCGCCAAGAGGAGTCGAACTCAGTCGACAACGACGACGAGAGACTCCGAAGATCTGGAGAGGCGTATTCAGGAGGAAGTCAGGAGGCAGGTTGAGGCATTTAAGGAGGAGTTCAGAGCTCAACTTTTACAATCTAACGTAGCTATGGCGAGCCCCAGAAATATTCGGAGTAGCTGCGCATCCGCCGAAGAACAAGGTGAAACATATCCCTGCGACACCATCTCGGTAAGGGCCATTTAGAGGGTTTTTGTAATAGTAAGTACGTAACGTTGAACGTACTCAACAACATACTCTCTAATTTTGTAGGAGACGACTCCTTGCACGTTGTTGGCAAGGGTAGCCGGAGATGTCACCCTCGATGCTGCATTTGGGATGGCATATCCCAAGAAGGCAGGGGCTCTACTGCATGGTCGCCCCATAGCACCGACCTTTCAAAAGGTGCATGTGGACGATGTGGTTGAAGGTTTCAAGGAGCTCCGGCTTCCCATGCCACCAAATGACAAGATCACAGTGCTGCGTCAGACGATTGGCACCTTTATCCAGTGGCCCAAGAGGGACATCAAAATACGAGTGCGGCCTGCCTCTCAGAGCGCATTAGCCATTCAGCCAGCTAGGGAACCCGAGGCTAACCCTACCCCCATGGAGCTAGTAGTGGCAGCGCAACGGGCTGATGAGCTAGCTTCATCTCCGGTCAAGCTCCTAGAGCCAACAGCTGCTACCTCCATAGGTACTAAGGAGGTGCTACAGATGAGATCAGTTCCTTCACCGGTTAAGCGCACCTACTCTAGGGGGGCTAGCAGAGTCGGCAAGGGCAGGAGTCGCAGTAAGAATTCCAAGGGCAGCCAAAAATCGAAGGCAGCTCTAGTGGCAGAGCTTGGGTTTGATCCGGAGGCAGTGGATGATCTCCCTTTCGCACCTGTAGCTCGTCGATTCGTGAATGGACAAGTCTTGGTCACGCCGGAAGACATATCGAGCTCATTGGCATGCCAGAGGTTGCATGATTGGTACATGAAGGCGACGAACAACCTAGAGCCCGGACAAACCATGCAACAATGCGTCAAGGTCGCTTTCAAGGAGGAACACCTCTTCCACCAGGACATGGGCGGGTTGTTCTACCTGTACTTTCAAGACCTCTTCGAACTCTTCAACCTCGACGCCCTGGAGCAGACCATGTTGAGATGCTGGACATTGTAAGTCTACAACTTCTCAGTCAATTAGTTTTCTCCATACCTATGCAACTTAATTAAGCCGTGACATGATTTCCCATTTTGCATAGATACATGCACACCGAAGCCAGACTGGTCAAAGAACCTATCGGCTTCATTGACCCGACAAAGGTGACTTGGGCAAACATTAGGGACAACAGAGAAGCAGTTCTGGAGTATGTTAAGCATGCACTGTTGTCCCAAAAGGATAAAGAGTACTTCGTATTTGCCTACAACCCTGAGTAAGTGTTGCATCGCATCCAATACTTACAATTTCACCATTACGCATATATCAAGAAGCTGATTTGGAAGTACCTCTATATATGTGCAGCTTCCATTGGGTGTTGGTCGTACTAATACCAAAATGGAACAGAGTTATATACTTTGATTCCTCGCGAAACCCTTCACGCGACTTTTGGCCGATTCACGACATACTTGACGAGGCGTTCATCGAGTACAAAGCTCGTGGAGGGATAAGTGGCAAAGGGTCAAAGCTGCGACATAGATTTGACTTTCCGGTACATATACATTCATTACTATATTAATATAGCATATTGACATGCTTCATAATAGATTCTTCTTAGCTAACGTATATTCGGTTGTTGTTTTAGTGCAAACAACAACCTAAGGGCATAAACCTATGTGGATTCTACGTTTGCTACCACATGGAGGTTGTCGCGGGTTTCGTTAGGCGAAGACTAGCGGAGGAGGTATACCCAAATGCAAGCATTATTTCGAGTTTATTTACATTTGCTAATTTTCTAGTCCTTGATGATTTTATGACAACAACAGGCGTGGAAGGTCCAAGATGACACATTTGATGAAGCTGAACTCAAGCGCATTCGAGGGATTTTTGCCTTCTTCATCAATACACAAATCATCAATCCCGCCGGCGAGTTCTACGATGGCGGCTTAGCGGACTAGCTAGCAATATCTTTCATATTTGTTCTTAGACATCTGCTCCAACTCTACTTGTAAACATTGAACGGATTGTTGACAGCATGCAGCAATTGTGACTTAGTTCTAGCTAGCTACCAATTGTGAATATATGTAGCTAGCAATTGTGAATGTATATATGTTTAAATATGTGATTGTTACAGCATGTGATTGTTTCTGTGAATGTCCAAATATGTGAATATTCTGTGCAATCTATATGTATCTCCTGTTTCAGAGGGCATGGCTAGCAATTCCTGAGGCTAGCCACAAAACAGGCAGTGTTATGCTCTCTGTACACACCCATCCCAGATGGGTGAACAGTTGAACCCGTCCGTGATATCATCATCGCAGACGGGTCGAGACATACGTCCGTCTGGGATGACACTGACATCGCGGACGGTCGTGCTGAATACCCGTCTGGGATGACCCGAGATCGCGGACGGTCGTGATATAGACCCATCTGGGATGACCGGATATAGCAGACGACTCACTTGTCGGACCGTCTGTGACGAGTAATAATCGCAGACGGGCTGCGCACCCGTCTGCCATGACCTACGTCATCGCTGACCACCAATTCCGGACGGACCGGTCAACCGTTTGGGATGGTTGTTTTGGCCCGTCTCGGAAGAGGTGTTCTGTAGTAGTGAATGGGAGTGCCAGCCACCCCATTAAGAAGCACCCTCGAGGTAGACGTCCTGAGCAGCGCGGATATCCAATCACAAAACCTTGAGGGGAAACCCCTCATCCTTAGAAGGTCCATAAGATAGTCCCAACGGACGGAATCGAAGGCTTTCTTGATATCAAGCTTGAAGAGCAGAGCGGGCGTGTTGGCCTTTTGCAATCTTCATGCATAATTTTTTACAAACATGAATTTGTCATGGGTACTCCTTTTCTTGATGAAGGCACTCTGCGCGGAGGAGACGAGCGAGTGCATGAATGGTGCAAGGCTAATGGCGAGCATCTTTGCAATAATCTTCGCAATGGCATGAATGAGGCTAATGGGGCAGTAGTCAGAGATGTCCTCCGCCCCCTCCTTCTTTGACAAGAGGACAATGTTTGCCGAGTTGAGCCAATGGAAGTTATCCGCATGAAGGTTGTTAAAGGAGTTTACGACCCGCATGAGGTCCACTTTAATGGTGTCCCAACATTTTCTGAAAAACAATCCAGTGAAACCATCCGGGCCCGGATCCTTGTCGCCCGGCACTTGGGCGATGGCGTTCCGAACCTCCTCCTCCGAGAAGTGGTCATCAATGCCCAACAGCTCACATGGCTGAGTCTCAAGATGCTCCTAGTTGAGGTCGAGATGCCGCTGCGACCCTCTCTTTAGGATGGACGAGAAATGATTATGACCAATTTCCTCCTTCTCATCATGGTTAGTGACCCATCCGGAATTGTTTTTCAGCCTGTGAATATGATTCTTACGTCTCCGCCCATTGATCCGCATGTGGAAGAATTTTGTGTTAACGTCCCTCTCTCGTAGATTGGAAATGTGGGCATGTTGCTTCTTTCTCACTCTCTCCATCATTGCCAAGCTGATCACTCTCCGTTTGAGCCTAGCTCTAAGATCACGCTCCTCCGGGGAGAGCACCCTCATTTCCTGTGCGACATCGAGCCGAAGGATAATCACGAGGGCCATGTGTAGGTGGATTTTGGCATTGGAGAAGAAACCTCCGCTCCAGGATGAGAGCCTCCTACTTGTCACTCTGAGCTTGTGAAAAAGGATTTGGCAAGGCTCGTAGTGCTCAGAGTGCTCCACCCAAGCCCCCTGCACAACCTGCTGAAACCTAGGAAGACAGAAGTTCTCAAAGCGAAAGATCCTCGGTCTTCTTGGTCCAGTAACCTCTGCCAGGAGAAGAGGGCAGTGGTCCGACAAGGAAGATGAGAGAGCGTGGAGCACATGGTTGCCGAACTGGATATCCCAGCCCGGATTGCAGAAAAAACTATCAAGCTTGCACATAGTAGGATTCTCCCTCCCATTACTCCAAGTGAATTTCCTATTTTGAAGGTGGATCTCCTTCAGCTCACAGGAATGGAGAGTAGCTCTGAAATGGTTTATCCGGCTTCTATTGACATTCCTCTTATTTTTGTCACGCGCACGGTAAATTTGGTTAAAATCTTCAGGAGCAAGCCAATTCGCCCCTCCTGCTGGCTTGAGAGTAGAAAGTTCCTGGAAGAAATCATCTTTCCTTGCCGCGTCAGTGGGGCCGTAAACCGAAGTGATCTTGAAGGTCACATCCGAGTTGAGCACGGCCACCGATGCCGAGAGACAAAAGATAGTTGCTTCGACGTCGGAGATGGAGACCACATGGTCGTCCCAAAGCATTAGAATGCCTCCTCTGGTGCCAGTAGCTGGCCTTTGCGCGAAGCTGCGCAAGCGATTTCCCCCCAGGAAGGCGGCCATGAAGTGGTTGATATCATCAAGCTTAGTCTCTTGAAGATAGACAATGTGGCAAGAAGATGCGGCGATGGTTTCATGAACAGTCGTTCGGCGGTCGGGGTCATTTAACCCTCTCACATTCTAGCTCAAAATGTTGACAGGTTGTTCATGCATTGGGAAACCAAATTAAACTCTGGGGTGCCATCCAGTACAACGATGGAGAGTACATACATGTCAAAAGATGACAAACAAACAGAGTGGTAACAGACAAAGTCCTAAAATCCTATCTCCGCTTCCAGGAGTCACACAGAAGGCAGGTACAACAAGCACTGGAGCCAAGCTCCACCCAAAACAACATCCCCCAAAATTCCTGCCTCAGCCTCCACCTCCAGAAGGCACTCGGAAGCCAACAAACAACACTAGAGCCAGGTTCCACCCAAACCAAAAGCGACACGGGTTTATCTAACATGAGAAATGCATGGGACTCAACGAACTGCTAGCACAACCATCAAGCTCGCGGGGCCGTGGCCTGCATCTCGCCAACCTCATGGTCCATGGCTTGAGCACCACCATGCTCGATCAGAGCTTCTTCCACCGCCGTTGCTTGATCGTTGTCGAGGCGAAACAGCGCCCGGAGCACTACAATGACCGTGGAGGGAAGCTGGCCTTGAAAGAGGTGCACAAACTCGGCGATGGCCTACTTTGTAACAATATCTCCAGCGCCCATGATCCCAAGGCGCTTGCAGACGAGCCTCTCCGCCATGGCCACCACCGGCGTGCCTCTGTCCTTGGCTTTCAAGCGCACACAGGATCGGCGAAGGGAGAAGCCGGACAACGCGACCCCCGCCAGCGTCTTGCGACGAGTCGTGGGCAGCCTTGGCAGCGGCGAGTCTGGTGAGTCCAGGAGAGGAACCTGTGCCGGCGAGAACAGCGGCGCGAGGTCGGCTTGCCTGAGCAGCGATGGGGTGTGCGTAGGTGAGGCTGAGACTCAGAGAGGCGGCGTGGAGGAGGGCTGATACGGCGACATCGGTGCAGTGATGGACCTTGGCGAGCTGACCAGCGTGCGGAAGATTTCAAAGCCAGGCGAGAAGTCGTCGGTGTCCATATTGGGGTGGCCCGTGGCGATGCGAGGTGGCATCACCCTCCTTGGCGTGGTCAACACCGCGGTAGACGGAGGGGAGGTCACGACGTTGGTGCTCTTCGTCGGCTTGTTGTGTGCGGGGAGGACCGAGGTAGGTGAGGTGGGTGGCGTCTGGTCGTCCCTGGAACAGCGCCGCGCCGCAGCAGGCTCGCGACCACGGACAGGGCTACGGCCCCGCACCTCCTCAGCGTGGGTCACCACGCCGCCGGCAGCATGGAGTGCGACGGAAGGGGCTTACGGGGCCGAGCGCCCGCCAAGAACGGCATCGAGGACCGCGAGGGCGCCTGCACGAGCAGCACCCACAGGTGCAGAGCGACAGCGACCGTCCCGGTGATGGTCACGTCGGTCATTGCCCCGCTCCCGCTCCCGACCACCCGAGCGGTCCCTCGTGTTCCTGGAGAGGCTCCTCCTGAGCCTGTCATGCCAGTTGTCGCTTCGGCACTCCTCTCCGCGACCACAGCGCTGCCAGCGGTCACGGTCATAGTCATCATCCCGCCTGTCATTATGAGTGTCACGGACGCCGGGGTGGTCCTGCCTGTCCCGAACCGGGGCCTCGCCATCAATGAGACCAAGACGCCAGCCAAACTCCTTCACTTGGACCACAGACGTCGTGTAATCCTCGAGGAGGTCGAGGTGAATGAGCACACGGTGCTCCAGCCCACGATGCCCTACCTCCGGCTCCCCGCCACCTCGTGCTGGCAAGGTCACCCTTTTCATTAGAGGGATCGCGTTCAGGTTCGAAGACCATGCCCAGAGGTAGAGTGCCTCCGTGTCCTCTTTGCGCTTCGACTTCCCCTCGATGTAGTCCAACGAGCAACCTTTGCCGATGACGTCGACGGCAACATGCTTGTTCCACACGTGCAACGGCAGGTTTTGGAGGCAGAGCCGCACATGGAACTTGAAGTTGACGTTGTCGACGTGGCTCTCTAGCCGCCATGGCCGCACTTGGACCCAGAAGTTGCCGAAGGAGAAGTCGTGCCTTGCAACGGCGGCCGCACAGTGGTGCGGGTGGATGAACCACACCAAGTATCTTTCTGGGAAATGTCGGACGACGCTGACGTCCGCACGGCGCGCTCCGAACGTGGAGAACAAGGCCTCTGCCATAGCATCAAGGGAGACGCCGTCGATGGCGCGGTCCAGCCAGGCGACCACAGCGTTGGAGGATAGAAGGTTCGCCTCCTGCTGCATCTCGGGGGTGGCGTGGATGACGACCGAGTCCTTGGCCGGTCACAGGCCAGCGTCACCGGTGGACGACATGGTCTCCTGGCGAAGGTGAGTTGGTGGGGTTGGGGTAGGGGCGCGGCGAGCTTGCGGAGGCGGAGGCGGAGAACAGCGAACGGCAGGCGGCGGCTGAGCTTGAGCTTGACGAGGAGCAGGGGCGGGAGGAGCGCGCGTCTTGTTCGGGGCGCACACCGGCGGCGCAGACAACGGTGGCACAGGAGGCTGGCAACAATCGCGCGCCCAATGACCCGATCTCTTGCAGCGGTTGCACCGGATTGGCTCCCTGCAGTCTGCCGCCCGATGGCCCTCGCCAAAGCAGTGGAAGCACTTGAACTGCAGCCACACGGGCGGAGGGGGGCGCTGGCGTCGCTTGAAGGCCATTGAAGGCAAAGCCGCACGGCGCGCGCGACGGGATTGGACGAGCTTCTAGCTCGCCGTCCCATCCTCCTCGAGTCCCATGGCAGGCGTGGCGAGCACAGCAGGCTTGTAGGCCAGGCTGGAAGACACTCCGCAGCATCCACGCCAATCTCCCCAACCTCCCGCATTGAAGGAGATGGAGTTATTGCATGGGGGGGCAGCAGGTCGGAGGACGTGGCCTCCAGTTGGGCAGGCAGGCGCGACGAGCAGACTGTGATGCGTCTCCGGAACCTCCTCGAGGACGGCACCTACCTGGCCGGGTCGAAGAGGTGGCGGCGGCGGATTGCAGCTCCCAATCCAGATCTGACCAGGGCGACGGCGCAATGTGGCGAAGAGTGCGAGGCGTGAAGCTCGCGGGGATGCGAGCAGGAGGCGGTGGCAGCGAGAGGGCAAGGACGCGGGGGGCAAGGGAGGTGACCGACGAGGTCAGGGAGGCCGCCGCCAGTGGGGGCTGGTGGGGGGGGTCGGGGGTCGCGAGACCGCCCGTGCCTACCTGCGCGAGACATGTTGAACCAGATAGTTCTAAGAATGATATGACAATGGTTGGGCGTAGGAGTGCGCGACTTCCCTTTCTTTCCTAGGCTTTTTGTGAACTCGTGAGTTCCTCTGTGAACGCAATAGCCTCAACGAATGCCACTGACCAAAGAATCAAATTTCTTATAACTTGTTAACGTTTCTGACTTTAAATCTTCAAATATCGTAAACTGAGTGCATGATTCATGTTTTATCGAACGAAAAGGTTAATGGGCGATGCTGCGCTGTCTTGGTCTCTGGCTAACATGCCCACGTGGTGACATGGCCCACCTCCACTGAACGTGTCCCTCGCTGGGTCATTTTTTGTCCATATCCTCTCGCTCTCTTCCTTCTTCTCTTTTCTATCGATGCTGAAGAGTGAACATGAACCCAAAGATTCGAGCCCATCTCTTCCTCTCACTCTCTCCAACATGGGCACGCCGTCCGCCACCCGTGCGTGAGCTCGCCATCCGGCTCCTCCTAGGTGGTCGCTGCTCAGGTGCTCGTTCTCTACGTCTTCCTAGCATGCACGGTTCAAGCGCGCCGCCACTCCCAACCCACGGTGCCGCAGTCGCTAGCGTCCTCTTGCGCTGTCGTAGACTAACCCAGCAGTCGCTGCACTCCACGACACCGACAATGGAGGAGACAGGGGAGGCCGGATCTAGGGCTTTGGAGATTTCCCCTTTTTTCTCTGTTTCTTTTAGTTGAGTTTTTTGCAATTTCCGATTGATAGTCCTTTTGTGATTGAGAGTTATGACTCTTGAGTTGGAAGTCTGATTTCGATTGTTGAAAGGTTGTTTTTTTTAGTTGAAAGTTGATAATTGAGCGGTTGAAAGGTGGATAGTATCCAGTTGAAAGGTTTATCTATTGAGTTGAAATGTTGTATTTTTTTAGTTGAAAGTTGATAATTGAGCGGTTGAAAGGTGGATAGTATCCAGTTGAAGTTGATTCCTGTTGTTGAAAGATTTATCTATTGAGTTGAAAGTTGATGGTTGAGCAGTTGAAAGGTGGATAATACCTAGTTGAAAGTATTCAAACTTGTTGAAAGTTCATGATTAGCGGTTGAAAGTTGAAATGAACTAGTTAAAAATTTTGTCCATGGAATTAAAATTGAGTGAGTTATAATCTTTTTACAAGTTGTTGAAAGTTGTTCTTTTTTTTTGCTCTATTATCGGCTTCTTCGGTGGTGGCACGGCCACTCACCGGTGCCGGCCCCGGAGCCGGGGACCTAGTGAAGATTGTCCAGAGGGGCCCACAAGTAAACGAGGAATGTGGTCCAAATGAGGAATGTATTCTTATTCTTAATATAGTATCCGCATGTAGTCCACCAATATTTCATTAGTAAATGAGTACTGAAGGCAGTCTGTACGTATTGCATGTCCATGCCTTGATTTCCCTTAAATCGTTATCAGATTCACCATCAGAATCATTTTCAGTGGTGCGAGGGACTGTTGTATCCAAGTCCATAACACCTACAATAGTCCATCGACAACATGTAAACCACAAGGTAGGTGCTAACTACCACAACAACTACTACACTTAAAGCAAAGACCACAAATGCGCCTATAGGCTCTTAGTGTTCAGATACTTTTGACTGGAGGATGATGTGCGCAATACCTCGATGACGTGCCAATCTTCTCCGGGAGGTGCTTCAATAGCCAAAAACATAGGGGGTGCAGGGGGTGTTGGAGCTCAAGCTTGTGTTGACCAACACGGATCGGATCTTGTCTTTGGCCCTCCCATTACCATACATTGACAATAACTCTCCTACATTGAAGTCAAGGAAAATGTTGCCTCCAAATCCTTGAGGGGATGCAGATGTAGCAGTATCAATATTGATCGAATTTCATTTCCCAAACCATCCACAAATATTGTGGTGAATATAACCGAATCATAGGTAGGGTTTTGGGTGAAGATCTAATTCATGATCTACTCAAATCTCACGATGTAGCTGAGATATGAGCATCAACTCCTTCACCCGCGTCGTCTCTTGGTTGCTGATGTTGTTCATGCACGATGTGAGACGTCGTGCACCCGGACTGCGCCGCCACCGTCACGCCCAGGAAGATGTGGTTGGCCATGGACATCGTTCACGCTTTCACCATTATAGATATCTCTACCCCCTTAGCTTGATATCGTGAGAGGCTAGCGTCTTGAGCAGGTGAATACGCGTGACGTGCATGGCCTGCCCGCTAGCAGGTGCAGCTCAGATGAGTACCAGCCCAGATATAGATCTTACGGCACTAGGACACATCCAGTTCCTGGTTACCCATCGGCGGGAGGCATGGAGATGCAGAGGATGTGCGGGTGTGGAATCAGGCCAACGGGAGGGGCGAGGGGCTGACACCGCGGAGTGTGAGGAGTAAAAGAGGGGAAGATGCCATCGGGCAGGGGAGGAGGTGTGCCGTGGTCCGGTAGGGCACTTGCTGGGGGGGAAGTCAGAGACGGGGTAATGGCGGGGAAGCCAGGGAGGGAGGAAGGTGTGCGAGATCCAGCGAGGGGAGGCGGTGTCTATCCGGTGGGCGGTGTGCCGTCGCGTCGCCTATCCTGCGCTGGAGACTCGAGCCGAGAGGAGCCCGACTTTCCTCGGAAAAGAAGAGGTTACCAATGGTCTCTCTTTTTACAAGTGTAAGAGCCAAACCAACGAATTTGTGGTAGCCCAAAATTGGTCATAATTGACACTCGTTTTGGGCTCAAAACCTGTCATCCAAGCTGGTCTAAGGGATTCTGGGGAGAAAGGAGTCCAATTTTTACAACACAGAAAGGAGACCAAGTTTGTAAAGTAGAAGAGTAACGGAAAAAGATTGGAGATCAGCAATCAGTTTGTTTCTTCATCAATACTGTTGCAATCGAAGCTAATGGTGTATACTAAACAGCGAACACATGCGGCACAAACTGCCTAATGGGAAGATTGGTTATATGCTATAGGTGAAATCTCCTATTCTAAAAGTTCATAAAAAATGAGTTAATTTTTTAGATAATGGAAGAGAAAAACTTCTCTGGCCTCCGGATCTAAGGACGCACACAACCACGAAATGAGTAACCTAACTGTACACCTGACATTAGTTTTGCGGAACTCATCTAAAAATATCATTGCAGATTTATTTCTCAACAGATCCCGTAACGACTTCACTAGACTGTGTCGCCTCACTTCCCCGCACTGCCAAAGTGCCAATCGCCTCCTCTCCCAGTCTCCCTGCCGCTGCCATGCACGTCTAGGGTTAATATGCAACGCGATCTTGCCGCTGTCGCACTGCCAATCTCTCCGATGGAATCTCAGGTCGTGACCAGTGTGCAAGGGCGAGCAGGATTCGACTCCTCCAAGTCGAAGCCTGCCGCCCTAGCGTTCGTACCAAGTGTCTGGTGGAGCTAGTCGTCTCTGGCTCACTGCACACTCAACTCCGTGAGGCGACACAGCGGGGACAATGAAGGAGATCCAGTCCTAGAATGGCACCGTAAAGCATGAAGGTTGGAGGTCTACCATAACTCCATAAGCTCCCGACGTGTGACCTCGTCCCTAAGAATATCCTCGATCTCCGCATCGGCGACAAGATCTCCATAGAAACTATCAACTTAGGCCCACCAAACCATTCGAATTGCATGGATCAGATGATCAGCATGCAAGTGAGGGATCATTTCCACCCATTTCCACCTTATTGTCTTCCGGAGTTCACTGTAAAATTTTGAGGTTTGTTGTTCCACATCTCGCTTACTGTAGAATGAAAGGAAAAGAGGTTGAAGGGACTTATTGCAGCCGTTGCTGTTGTAGGGAAGACGAGTTGGTGGCAGCGGAAGACCAGGAATACGGGTAATCGAGAGAAAGTGGACTCTGGTGGCTTACTATGGCGAGCGGCCCGCTGGAATTTGAGTCGAAGCTTATGTGAAGAACAATGGTTGATGGGGTTGTTTCAGTTAAGAGAAGTGAGGTGCGAGAGCATAGTTGTGGGTCTTTTAGTTTATACGTGTCAATGGGTGATTGGGTTGTTACACAACCAAGCCATACCGCTGTGATTAGAGTTAAATTTCTCGATTTGAGTTCCCATCAAACAGATATATTGGTTCGTGCAACATATTGGAATGTTAGTACTCTAATATTTTACCAAAATCCTATGTTCTGCTAATTAGATTTTTTAATATAGGTTTACATTTGTCTTTATTGGTGGACTATCACGGTTGTGTTTGTTTATTTATCTTTGACATGTCACATGGTGTTCCACTTTATATTCATGACATCCAAAGCACACTTTAGTTTGTATGCAGTGTAAATGCATTTATTAATAATGTTCTCTACTTTGAAACAGGAGTTCTATAGCAACATGAGTTCTTCCCCGGTTTCCGTCGACAATGGAAAAGATGACTGTTGTGCCGTTCATCTCCTGGAGGAAGTGCTGACGGTATTGCAGAAAAGTCAACCACTCCTTAACTTGCAATTCAAAATGATGTTCAAACCACTAACAAAAACGATGCAGATTTTGTGGAATCAAGTCACTCTGCTCCAAATGGTATGGTCCCAGCGCTTTGCAACCATACAACAGCTGGTGAGCATGTCACAGATAAGGGTCATGGCTTATCTGATAAGATATCATCAAATGCAGGCACTCTTCAGTTCTCTATAGGACCAGATGCGGAAATTAATCTTGTTGTTGACCTAAATTCCATTCCGTCAACCTGGTACACTAACAAATACAGTGAGGACATGTCCATTCCCCCAAATACTCGTCAGTCTGAATCTGGAAAGTTCTCCACAATTATTGTCAGCTTGGTCAATCGGGATGATCATAAAGGGATTTCAACATCAAGTAATACCATCTCTAGGCCATCCGCAGCCGCATGCCTGGTACTCTAGTGGAAGTTCCTGCATCTCAGGAGGGAATTCAAGCGTGACCATCTTCATTGTTAAACTCTGATGTTCAGTGCGATATAGAACCTGATACAATGGCTGGTGCTTTGGATGACAAGGCGCTTCCTCCAGAAAATGTTGTCGTCTCGGTGAGTTCTGCAATAAGCAATGCACCCCTTACTGATGGTTCTGTAGAACCAACAGGCAGTGCAGAAGTAATGAGTCAAGAAAAAACCAATAATTCTGTCAATATTGGTTCCACTCAAAATGTTTCGATTGCCGACACTGATAAAGTTGTGGCTTTTCCCCAAGAGGATGTGGTTAGAATCGTTTCCAATGAAAACACCCTCAAAGAATCTGGTGTAAAACAAGAAAACTACAGATGTTCCTGCAGGGGCTCCTCACAACATTGACGTAGATGAAGTCCCGGTGGAATATGTACCTGTGGAAAAAGGTGGAGATGGAAGAAGGTGATATCGGTTGTGGTGACAGGTTACCAGATTCCCAATTAGATGATTGTGTTGAAGATAGTTATGATCCTGGGAACTTCGACCTCACAAACACAACGCCATCATGTGCTGCTTTGGTAATTCCGTTTTACTTCATGCTACTTCAGTACAGTAACTATATTTTTGCCATTTGTTCTATATAACTTAGTGAATTGCTTTACCCTTTCACCAGTTTGCCTTTTCTTTAATTTTAATAACCAATGTTGGCATTTTGGTAATGTTTGTTACTTATTATGCTTAATTAATCTCTGAACTCTTTTTCCTCTTTTCTCTGTTTCTTTCTCAATCAAAATTATATTTTAAGTTTGTAAATTATGTTCACTCTTTCCTTTTATCAAGACATTTAAGTATTATTTAATTTTCAATATTTTTCACAAGTAGGTTTTATATAAAAACTACATAGAGTTTGCAGTGATTTTTATAAAGCCTTTACACTAGAGTAGATTCAACACAGTGGGAAACTGCCAACGGGCATGCACATGCTGTACGTGCAAAAGAGTTTGTGCAATAGGTCAGGACCACGAAAAACAAAAGACACACTGCAGCAGGAGTTGACTGTTTATTAGTGTTACTCTTGCAACGGTACATCTTTTGAGAGGATATTCTTGCAACAGTAGTAGAGCAGGCTCAATCTAATTTAGCAAGGTAGCCATCTTAAAGCCTAGCCCACAAAGTGAATATACAAATGGTTGTAAATCTAAAGGGATCCATGCCCTCCATGTTAGCCCTAAGGGCATCTCCTATATTTGTGCCATCGATCGGACAAAAAAGTTACTCATAACTTCGGGTTAATGTGAACTGGTGACCGTAGTTAGCTCCAGGAGACCACGAAGCTGATGTGATACGAAGATTGCAAGGCACGATGTGGCTAGAAAGATTTATATAGATTCAAATACCGGAGACGACATCTACTCCTGTTGACACCTATAGTCGATTGTTGTTACCGTCAATTCCGACCAGACAATGTCCGACCAGGCTACCACGTGTTTCTGCTTTATGTTATTGGTGCTTTGCCCAGGCCAGCAAATCAACGAGCTCCTCTTTGTTGCTCCTCCTATGGCCGACCATCTCTGTCTGCCACGGCTAGCGGCTGCAGCGATTGACGGCGCCACCATCTCAGGAGATAAGGAAGACAAAAAAAAACCAACTATATTGTAAAAATCGAACTTTAAAATTAAACGAAGCCAACTTCCGGTTTCACAGAATCTGAGCTCCTAACGAAATTAACTACAACTTTCAACTACGTCAGCTGCTTTCAACCCAAAGCAATACATTTATTTGAACTTTCAACTAAAATTTAAATAATTTCCTACTAAAATAAAAATATTTCCTACTAAAAGTCATGGAATTCTAATTCAAATTTTAGCTTTCTGCTACATGAATCACAAGTTTCAAACCCCATTGAAAAGAAAACCAAAAAACCTAGTAAAAAAAATGAAAAATTCACTAGATCTCCAGCCCCCGCCTCCTCCCATGGAAGCGGCCTACCATGGCGGAGGTTGGCGGTAGTCATGGCAATGACACGACGTTCTCACGAGAATGGTGAAGAAAAGGGAAGGAGGAGGAGAGGCGACGTTCACCATCGAGGCGAGCGCGGTGACGACGGGCAATGGTGGCTAATAGCGGGAGAGGCGGGGGGTGACGCAATGACTTCCCTACATTGTGCTTGGATCTTTATGAGGAGAGAGATGTGGGTAGGGGAGAAAAAATCAAGAAGATTTGTGACTCGGGAGAGGATAGATTTTAGAAGATATGGATATGGGAGTTGGGAGATGGAAAAGCTGGGTCTATGGTGCCCACCACCATTTTATGTGCTTGGTGAACTAACCAGGGGCGCTATCATTCATCAGAGATTTTTTTTTGCAATTGTTCCTGCTAAGGCACCTATTTGGTCATCTTGCCCGTCCCAATGCAGCTCTGCCCTAGGAAGCCGCTGCTCTCTTCTGCTATGATTGCTCCTATTACTGCACCAAGCTCTGCATGTCCAACACCTACTACTGCCTTGCTACGTTACAGCCGCCACTTGGTTCTGCCCATGGAGGGCAACCCATCTCTTTGTTGCGCTTGGAACTCTTGCCGGATCGCATCTTCTAACGTGCCTCATCATCTATGTCAGAGTACTTGTCAACTATATTAAATAGATCTTCAGTGATCTTCGGTAGGTTAGAGGACAAGGTCCGAATAGAAGCAGGACAAGCTTTAATAACTCATCGCTTCCTTGAACGCTCAGACTAGCTGTCGATCAGGGACATGTGGAATGGTGTTTCACACATGGACGAACCTCTTGGAACACTACCAGAGATATTCACTAGGCTTCTGATAAAGGTGAAATAGGTCGTCCTCCTTGCCCGGCTTCTTGCAGCACACCTCAAAGTTATTGATGAGTATGCTACAAAGCATATCCTAACTATAGATGGAGGCCTCGAGCTGGTTGAACAACTAGGCCCACGTGGAGTCCTTCAGTGCCGTTGGGAGGTAATTTCCATCACCTTCTCATCACCCTCGGCGGTGAGAATGGTGGTAGTGTAGATTTGTAGAAACTCTGACGGGTTTTGAGTCCTGTTGAAAGTTTCAATATTCCGTTGCTTAAATTTGGATGGCCAGTGGACGTCCTTGAGGCCGAGTGATAAGAGCGTCGTTCTTCACGGCTATCAAGAGAATGGTTTCCGCGCAACCTCCGAAGGGAGTGCTCTGTTACAGCAGCAACTATTGACGTTGTTGGATTCCTCCATCGCCTGGATGACGATGGCGTTATCTGCTGCCTCGAGTTCTGCCCGGATGTTCCTGATCACCGTCTGTGCCACATCCACTGGAGCAGTGTCCGACAGCAGAGTGGCCAAGGCGCCGGTTAGGTACTTGGCCTTCAGCAATGGGGGATCAGCCTCGGGAGGCGCGTTTACATCCCCTATCACCGGTACTCGTCAACGCACTTTTAGCATACTACTACTGGAGCCGCCGGATTGGTGAAGAGTTTGTGGTGGCACCCGAGGACGTGTGCCTATGCGGCGGCACGTACGGCGGCTCCCTGGGCCGCCTCCTCATATTGTTCACGTTCCTCAGCCTCTCGTGCTTGCTATTGCTCGGATATCTCACCGTCACGTCGAGGCTCCAGCATTGTGGCCTCGTGGAGACCTGAGCACGTGAATGGGAGGACATTCCCTCATCGTCGGAATCGGTAGAAGAAGCGCACCAAAGGATGAAAAGTAAGTTTACTCCAAGTGCCTCTGCCATTTCCTCAACATGGCATCCATGAGCAAAATCATGTCATAGCGTTGTTTTAGAGGAACTCTGCTCGCTTGATCCTCCAGAAGGCTTAGGCCCGGCCACTCAGATGGCAAGCAGAACGTATGGTAGGTAATATTCTTCGCCAGAGATTCCTCTTGGGGATGGTCGATGAGTTGTCGCCTGCAGAGGCATTGTTAGTTCTGATGGCCTGTGCAGGAACGTTTCCCATAACTCTTTGCGCCACTAGCTTGGAAGCAGTCTTAGGTCTAAACTGATCCTAGTAAGAGGTCTTAGACCTTACAATAGAGCTTGATCGGTGACCTAGTAACGATTGTTGTACCATGAATAAATAAAAAGGAACAAAGTGTCTTATCCAATTGAGGGGAAGGGCTCTCCCACAAGCTTAAAGCTTTTGCTTCTCTTTTGATTTTCCTTGGTGAAGATTAAATAATTGATCACCTCTTTTTCTCTACATAGCTTTTCCTACAAAAGATTAGTTTCTGTATAGAAATTATAAAGTAATTATGCTTCAAATGATCAAATTAAACACACACAAAATCCAGAAATGAAAGCCAACACTCAGCTAAAAAGTGCTCAATTAAACAGGGAGAGTAAACAAATATTTTCAAATGACTTCACAAGAACAATTTCAGCATAAAAAACATGAAAGGAACTTATAAAAACTAATCATATGTGTACATCACTGCTGGCCTCCAAGTGCCGCTGTCAGACCGGTTATGGACCATCAATCAGACCGGCCCCCCTCCAACATTGATCCAATGATCCACCGAGTAACGACGATGATTTTAAGGTATCTGCCAATCTTTTCGAGGTTGAGGGTCCGACCGCCCTTATACCAACCCTTAGACTGACCTTGCGTCACACTCGGATTTGGCTTGGTTATAATGTGTGATGCCACACCCTTATATATATAGCATATGATATAAGAGTCTGATTTTTACTATATTTGTATCCTATCCGGTATCCTATAGTACCCTATTACAATACTATAATTTTCTAAGTCTAATTTTTCACCTACTCATACATATATTCAACACAAACTCAATACACGTCGATGCATCATTGTTGACAGCCAACGGCCAAAATCACCCTTGCATCGCCTCCTAACGGCTCTCTGTCATTCTCGGTCCATCCTCACTATGAAATAGTCCCAATATCGCTCGTTTACCATGCACAAGTTAGATGAGATAAAATTTGTAGGGGTAAAAAGAATGGGAGCTTGGCATTAAATATTTAAGGAGAATGAACACTAGTCTACTTACCAAGTGGTGGTGGAAATTTTAAAATGAAGAGGGTCTATAGCAAGAGATTGTTTGAAGTATGTGGGTAATACTTTGAACTACACAGGTAAAACGGAGGTCCAATGATTCCCCTGGCCGGAGAGATAATTTGCACAAGGGGTTAAGCACATCATTCGGAATGGGGCGAAAGCTCTGTCTTGGAAAGATAATTTGCACGAGGATAAAACCTTATCTTGGAAAAAGTTCTTAGTTACACAATATTGTTAATGAAACTGATGTTTCTGTTCATGATGTCAAACAACAAAATTTTGTGTTCCATTTTAGGATTTGGTTCTCTGCAGATCAGCAACTGCAATTAGATATGCTAAATTATATTATTGCTGAGTGTGATCTTAATGACAGTACTGATGATGTGATATGAAAATGGAACAATAACAAAATAGTTTTCTGTAGAAATCCTTATATTTAATGTAAGCCTCCCTTGAAGGTTTAAAATTTCAGTTCTTCGTACATAGAGATGCCAATTTATCAAGAGATGCTTTAAACAAAAGAAATTGACATGGTTATAGTGATTGCGTTCATTACAAGCCCTGTTGCTAAGGCTGTTTGGGGATAATTGGGTGTTTTATTGGCTTGAAACCTGAGAAGATAGACCCATATCATGGGAGTAAATTACAACAATCATCCTTGAAGTCGCGCCAGTCGCTGGCGCGTAACAAAACGGTCCTCAAACACAGAAAGTGCTACAATACGGTCCTCATACATGACAATACGTAACATCTACGGTCCTGGCTACGGCTGCGGCTAACGCCCGCCACCCTGGCGTGTGACTTCGAGGGGCTAACGCCCGCCACCCTGGCGTGTGACCACCAGCGGCCCCGGCCACTTAACACTTTGGGGGCTAACGCCGGAGACGTGGCGTTCGGCTTCTTGGCAAACACCGGAGACCGTGGCGTTCGGCTTTTTGGTAAACGCCGGTGTACGTGGCGTTTGGATCTGCGAGGGAACGCCAGTGCGTCTGGCGTCCCGACCTTCGCCACGTCAACGTGGTCAGCGGTGGTGGGCGAGCGTGGTCCGTACCCGAACGCTATTGACCTTGGCGTTAGCCCTCGAAGTCACACGTCAGGGTGGCGGGCGTTAGCCGCAGCCGTAGCCAGGACCGTAGATGTTACGTATTGTCATGTATGAGGACCGTATTGTAGCACTTTCTGTGTTTGAGGACCGTTTTGTTACGTGCCAGCGACTTCAAGGACGATTGTTGTAATTTACTCCATATCATGGCAACGGTACTTCAGTTGGGTGGTGCCTGAGACAGGTGGGGAGAAAAAATCACCAGGGCAAAGAGGTCTTTTGCCTTGTGCCGAGTGAAGGGGCAGGTAATTTTATTTTGTAAAACAAGAAAGAAGAAAAAACAACCTGTAGGACGAATCATCAAAAGACAGGTATTTTATCAAGAGGCTCACAAAATTAGACAAATCCTCAAAGACTTATTACCTTCAGAAGAAAACATCAGTTCTCTTAAAAAAATGCACAAAGGGAGTTCTTTTAGACCCTGTACAATGCAGGTGCTTAGACAGGTGCCTCAGAAAAAAAAACCTGGTTTTTTTTTATGAGAGGTGCTTAGACAGGTGCTTAGAAAGGGCGACAGAAGCAAAGTTAAGCACCCGGTGCTAGGCTGGTGCTTAGGGTGACACAAGTGACAGGTGCTTCAACCGGTGCCTAGCAAATAATACTCCAAGAAGCACAAATAGTACTCCACACAATGCAGCGCTGCATTGGAGACAACAATGCTAGAGTAGGTGCTACACGAATATTAAAGCAACTTAAGCACTCATATGAAGCACTCTGCATTGTAAGTCACATATTTTTTTGAGACGCCACGCTACTCTCTGTCTTTAAGCACCGGGCTGTAAGCACCCTGCATTGTACATGACCTTAGGAATATTGAGACCGATCCTGCAGGATGGCCTAATGCTGCGACCAGCCACCGCCACCTCGGTTTATTGCATTTTGCAGTGATTCCTATCCGACCGGTAAGAATAAAGAACAAGCGTGTGTATAAAAAACTGGATCTTATGAGTCGCGATTAAATATTTCCCGTACTTCCCGGGTTCATGGCGTGGCGACGGTGAGCACATCGTTGCGGGCACGGGCAACACACACGTTGCCCTTGGCGGCACTGTCCAGCCAGGATAGCGCGCGCAAGGCGCACACACCGTCAAGCTCGAGTGCAGACCCGCCTTGAGTGAGAGTCCCCAATCGGCCGACGCGGGCTCAAGTGAAACGGAATTTGTTAAATTCCTTCCTCACCGCTAAGCACGAGCTTAAGTTTTTACAAAAGTTTTGTTTCCTGTTGCACTGGAGCAATACTTGTAAAACACAAAAAAGTCGCTAGAAGGAGGGCTCGAACCTCCGACCTTGTGGTTAACAGCCACACGCTCTGGCCAACTGAGCTATTCCAGCTTTCCGTAATTTAATCTGGATTAGCTAAATTTCTAATAACGTGTAGTTGCTACATTTTTGCGCACATTGGACAGCGAAGTCTACTCTTCTGTTCTTTTCGTTATTATTTTTTCGAGAACTTTCTTTTAGATTAACTTTTCTTAATTTACTTGCCAGTGATCTAACTCCACGTGAAGAAGAGTTGAGAAGCCGCAAGTCGAGGATCGGGCGATACTGATCAGCATTTATACTCACAGCATTTTGTCAACTAGGAGGGCTGTTCGTACCAAGTTTGAGTTCTTTTCTCGAAAGAACACAACCATCTCATATTCTCATGTATTTTGTTGTAGTTTTCTTTGATCATGCATCAGCTTGCTGCCCTGTAGAGGTTGCGCTGCGCCTTCTCATAAGCGTGGCATGCTCCTTTCTTTATCCGAAATAGCTGGCTACCACCGTCCAGCGGCTATCCCACTTGTCCGTTCAAAATTGAAGATGTACTACGTGTTTGCTGATTTTATGATATGTGATACAATGCTTGTGTGAATATATGTGTAATGATGTATTGTTTCATATAATGCAACAAGTTTCAAATAGAACTGTAAGTCTTGTTTCAAATTTTGAAGTATGTGAGATATATATGTACTATTTTAAAATTGGCTTGCGCAAATAGCATTGAATGAAGTTCAAATCTAAGATGTAATGTATGTTTGCTAATTTTATAATATATGACTGTTTGTGTGAATATATGTGACTGTGATGAAATGCTTATGTGAATATATGATATGTAATAGAATAATGCTTATGTCTGTCTGAGAATTATGAACTGGGCATGGCTAGTAGTTATTGAGGCTAGCCAAAAGCAGGAAAAAAATTGCTAGGGTAAAAAACGAATATCAGTGACGGGTAGCTTATGAAGTACACCAGTGAGGAAACATTCATCAACGACGTACCATAAAAACGGATCGTCAGTGAGGGTATCACCATCAATTACGAGGCTCCTAATGAGCCTGTCACTCCAGTTGAAGTCATCAATGATGTGCACCTTATGAGCCCGTCAATCCATATGAAGCCATCAACGATAGGTTGTCTTCCATGCCCGTACGAAGTCATCAATGACGGATAGAGAGAGTAACCCGTCGTTGATCACCAACACCATCAACAATGGATAGTGAAAACCCTAATAAATAGATCTGTTACTTGTGGTGACAACGACCATTCGCAAGTAAGTGAAAAAACTTAGTATTATCATCACCTTCGGTTACGAATTTAGCTTTTAACAGTTGATACCACTTAAGTTCTTCCTCCTGCAAAAGATGAGCAAGTTTATAATGTTGTCCTCTTTGTCTTTATTTCAGTAGTACATAACCTCCATATCTCTGTTGTCTTATCTAATTGATCTATAACAGCTAATAGTTAGTGTTTTCTCCTGCTTATTAACTCCACTAGTAGGATTGGCCCGTCCACGTAAAAATTGGTGGAGATTCTTTTTGCCAACACTAGTGTTGAATCCCCCCAGACTTGCTTACGCCACACATCGACAATGAGCTCATAAAACCCCTCTAGTTGTAGCCAACCCAGCTTGAACTTAAAAAGTGGTTGGTTGCCATGAAAAGAAGTAACTCACATATCCAACAAGAGGGGTGTATAATCCAATAGAGGACCTCTATAGAGCTATTAACGTGACTAATGGAAATTTAAACTCTCACTCCGTGCTCATAAGCACTCGATCCAATCTTTCAAAAGTTGGATTGCCACAAGAGTTTGGCCAGCAAAATTTTCTATCAGATAAGACGACCTTGTGTAATTTGAGGTTCTCAATAACTTCCATTAAAAAGGAAAGATCACTTCGCACTAAAATTAGAGTTAGTTTTATCTTTCTGATATTTTGTTATATTAAAATCATCTCCAATCAAAATGGGGCATTGCTCACAACCACATGAGTGTACTAACACCCCCTTCTAAACGGTTTCGGCTTGTGCATAAGCTAGTTTAAAAGTACTCAGAAGCTCCAGCACGGGGAACCCTTGATAACCTCTTATCCTTTTTTAAACAGCTTATGAGATTTGAGCTTATAGCCAGAGGTGAATTGTAGAAAGTCTGTAATACACTTTGAGTCATTTGTTCGCTGTTTGAAACATAATAACATTATTTTTGTCTATTTTTACGTGGTTTAACGTCGAAATGAGTTATAAAAAAGAAAAAACATGGATAAAAACTGTTCCGCTGCCATAAAACAGAAAAGGCACATTGAACATTGAAGCATCCAGTTTCTGAATAGCCGCATAATAATCATACAAATGTTAGTGCAATGCAAATGGAGCACATCACCATAATCAACATCATGTATTTTTGACGAAATTAAGATCATACAAGTTTTAGCATCGTCAGCACATAAGCATCATCAACACATACAAATTTTAGCATCATCAACACATAAGCACATAAACATCATCATCAAATATTTGAACCATCATCTCACATAAGCATCATCACCACATACAAGTTTTAGCATCATTAGCACATACAAGTTTTAGCATCATTAGCACATACAAGTTTTAGCATCATCAACACATATTTAAGCATCATCAGCACATACGAGCATCAATTTCACGGTAGTAGGTTCTTCACTGCTGTAACTCATGATCTCATTAGATCAATTAACAGCAAAATTGTTCTAGCATATACACTGCATATACACATGCACATGAAATTATCAAAAAAATTCATAATCCATACACATGCGTGTTCTACTCAAATCCATCTCTACAATTAAATGAGAAATACCATCTAACAAGTGTTCATCTATCTCTAAAATTAAATGAGAAATTGCCCTCTTTGCTGACCTAACTTGAGTTCAAACAATACTAGTGATTCCAACTGTTGGCAGCTCTTGTACTTAGTTCATCGATTCCAGTACGATTATTTGCAGAATCAAGGATCACCTGGGCAAGGGGATTGGTCTGGGGTCCTCTAGATTAGAAGCTGGAGAACAGTGACGGGCCGGAGTCGAAGTTGAGGCTGAGTTGGAGGTGCGGCCCTTGCTCGAGCGATTCGACCCGGCAGAAGAGGACGCGCCGGGGGGCGGTTCTGCGTTGTCGTCAAACATGGTGGCGTCGATCTTGATGGCCTCCTCAGCGGCGGCCTCGCCGTGGGCAGCGTGGAGGCGCACCCCACTGCTCCCCCAGGCGGTGCTCCACGACGAATGACTTGAAGCTCCTCGATGACGGGTAGGGAGGGCGGTGGCCGGAGATGCAGGAGGCAGAGGAGGCTGTTGTCGGGTGGGGACCGTAGCAGAGCGACGGCAATAGAGGCGGAGGAGAAGGCCGGGAGCCTGGGCGGTGCTGTGGAGGCCGCGGCGGTGGAGAAGGAGAAGAGGGTGGCGGGATAGGAGCGTGGGGGGCGGCGGCGGGGCCGGTGGAGGTCGCACTGTCTAGCGGAGGGAGGCGGCCGTAAGCGGCGTCTAGCGGGGGGAGGCGGCATCCGGCCAGCGGAGGGTGGCGGCGGCAGCGGTCGTTGGCGGAGGGAGGCGGTCATGGGCGGAGGCGGGATGGGGGAGGCCTCGTCTAGCGGAGGGAGGCGTCCAACGGTGGCGTGTGGCGAGGAGGGGGGTTGGGCAACGTGCGACGGGGGCAGCGGCCGCCGGCGAAGGGAGGCGGCCGTGGGCGGCGGCACGATGGGGGCAGGAGGGTTGGCCGTCCGGGGCGACGGGCTAGGGCAAGAGCCTAGGGTGCGGGTGGGAGAAAAAAGTAAGGGATATTTTATATAGTCAATAGCATTTACGGGAAACAATAAAATGGTTATTTAAAGCAATTTTCGCTAGAAAAAACTCGAAAAGTCTAAAAAATGAGACTTCTTTTCACTAATATAAAAATAAAAAAGGCTTAAAATTTAAATTTTTTCTTTTAGAGAGCTTATGGCTTCTAGAGCTACAGGCCACTCTATAAACTCTCTGGAAGTGTGCTAAGTCTGCTTAGAAACGGTTCTATGAACTCGGATTGTGCAGCCCCGTAAACTGCCATTAAACGCCACTAGAACCAGTCTTCTGGATGGAACTTCACTTAAACTTCTCCATTACGATATCGGTGTCAATCTTTAGATTTTTTTTTGAAAGGAATCTTTAGATTATTAACACCGAGCAAGATCTCCCGGACCTCCTTGGAGCGGGCTTACAATGCAACCTAAAGTCTGCCCCACCACCACAAAGGTCCTGCAAACTCGAGGACGCGAAATTCTCTGGACAGCGCCCGTGTGTCCTTTGTTGCGGATTCCGAAGGCGATGGTGATCTGGAGTCAGCTCAGGCGACAGTAAGCACGGGATAATGCCGAGGATGGTGGCAGCAAGCCAGCAACACGGATCAGCGACGAAGTGGTGGCGGTGGGGTTCAGCAGTTGAGGCGAGGAGGCGCACCATGCCATGCTCGGCTTCCGCCATGCATGCCTACTCTATGCTGACTTCCTCGCCGGCCCTGCCGCTCAGACCCCTCTCCGCCTGCCGTTACTGTTCGACTGCCTCTCACTCAGAGGCCGCCGCGTTTCCCCCACGATCTTGACCGCCTCGCGGGTTCTTCGGCTTCGCGCTCTGCACTGAGTTGACCTGTCGACGCGGAAGCTCTACCAGACATCCGCCAAGACAGCCATGGTGGTTGTGCGCACTCCGCCGGCAGCTGCTGGCCCGCGAGTTATACGCTGGAAAGGCACGATGCATTTCACTGGAACCCACTGGACGTACAATCCCAGCCATCATTGACTCTGCATTGCTGATGAGTTCGCGCGCCACCTGCTCGATACAATGCCTCAACGAACTGCAACGTTGGTGGTATTGCTAGAAATTCTCCCTGGTCGCCAAGGACAAGATCAGATTGATTCCTTCATCTCCTCTTGTAATTGTAATTTGCAAGTTCCCGGTTAGTATATATGCGATTTGTTGGTAATAAAGATTTGAATTACTTTTGCTGCGTTGCTGTTGTTTCATATTTGCATGCATCTGTTCCTGCAACCAAAACTAATAATTCATATTCGGTCTAGTTTTCCACTACTCTTAGGTTTCAGGTTTTCCTTTGTTTCATTGCCCTTGCATGTCGCTGTTAGACTTCCCATGTCACGAATTCCAATTCTTGCTGTATACAAAGCACCATATATTTTCACTGCTCTCTTCTATGTGCCTGTTGTGTATACATACTTGGGCAACAAGAGTCCAGACTGGAAGTTAATTAGCAATATTACGAAGATTTCAATCTTACCATCAAATAACGAAAAAAGAGTCAAGGAGTGGGTCAGCAGAGTTGTGCAAGTCGGGATTTGGAAAGAATAGAAAGAAATGTTACGATCAGAGCCAGATTCTGATTAAAGAGTCCAATAGGTTGAGGATTGTAAGTACAGTCAGTTAGGGGTTGTCCCCTATTTAAGTGACATCTGTCTATCTCATTTGGGCAGTCAATGAAGTTATTTCCGTATCTATTGTATTTTTCTTCTGACCCTCTACATCTCCACCAACCTCATCCTTCTCCAGCCTGATATCCACTCATTTGCGGTCCATCGCTGCTTGTCTACTTGATTTAACTTTGTTGAGGTACAACATGACATCAGTATTCTTCTTTCATAAGTGTGAATATGCTTAGCTGGGTCGCTCACCATTGATTTCCTACCTGACTTGCATTGGATGGACGCATGCCTGGTGCGTGATAGAACTTCTGTTCTTGGAAATATTACTTAGCGAGGTCCAATTTCTTAAGATGCCCTATAGTTGGTAGTAGTAAATATTAAAGACAGTCAGGAGATAACAAAAGTTCAGATAGCAGAAGATATATGAGCCAATCCTCATCATTTCCAAGCCTCCTTTCAATATTATCATGAGCTTGATCCCTGGAATGTAAGAGCAGCATAAGACAACTGTACATAGTGTAAAATTGTGACCCATATATTCTATGATGCCCACCAGAACTAGCATTAGTTATTTGGTTTGCTGATGCTTAGATAGCTAAGGTAGCCTAAGTTTGTTCTGAACTGAACTAGCCTAGGATGATACATCTGCAGAATTTAACATGTAACTTTAGATGACAAGTTCTCGATAAACTTTCAGCATAGTTGGCCTCTCTTTGGGTGAAGGAAGTAGGCACTCAAATGCCACAGAGACACACCATTTCACGTCTTTTGCCTCATCAGTTTTGGGTGCTGGAAGACGTTTATCCAAAATTTCTTCAAGCAGAACTTGGTCTTTGAGTGAAGAAAGAAAATTTTGCATATCTCCAGGATGTTTGCCCATCAACACCTCAAGCACCACAACACCAAAGCTATATACATCACATTTCTCCGTAACTAGCGATGTGTAGGAAAATTCTACATCCAACACAGGAACATAAGAATTAGGAATATGCCTCAGTGCAAAGCAATGCATCTAACACAATTTACTAGAGACTATAGTATTGTAATGAATAAACATACCAGGTGCTATGTAGCCATAGGTCCCTGCTAGTGCACTCCAATTTGATGAATCGGGTTTTAACATTCTTGCAATACCGAAATCCGATACAAATGCTTTGTAATCAGCATCTAGTAAGATGTTTCTGCTTGTGATGTCTCGATGAATTATGGGTGGGTGACAATCATGATGGAGGTAAGTAATAGCTTGAGCCACATCTCTTATGAGAGCTGTTCTTCTTTGCCAATGGAATTGGATTGCTAGTTCCTCATTGTATAAGATAGAAGCTAGATTTCCTCTATCTATAAACTGACAAACCAGAAAACTGTACCGTGGATGAGAACAATATCCATATAGCTTGACTATGCTGCGCTGACGGATTTTTGTTAACATTTCAATCTCATGCTGAAATCTTTCATCATCATGTGTCTCTTCGCCGCCTGGATGGAGTTTCTTCACTGCAACCACTTGCCCATCTTGGAGTTTTGCTTTATAAACACAACCGTATGCTCCCTCTCCTATGCAATTCTTCTCATCAAAATTCTCGGTTGCATTAGTAATATCCTCAAATGCCATTTTACCATCAAAGCTCCATACTGAGAATATATCTCTTTTGCTCATTTTATTTGTTTCTTGAGACAGTTTCTTGTGGCAAATCAAACAAGCAACAACACCTGCTGCTATGGAAATAATAGCAACAAACGTAGGAACACTGACTTCTAGTATAAACTTTTGTTGCCTTTGCCTATTATTTGCAGAACAAGGAGACAGGCCAATAAGGGCTCCGCAAAGACCTTTATTGTGGAAAAACCATTCAGCTGATGCATTGGGGATCCCTTGCGGGACAGAGCCTTCTAGGTTGTTATATGACACATCAAATACCCTTAGGCTTTGCATGCTACTGAATGTAATGGATGCTGGTATGCCACCGCTGAATTGATTATGGGAGAGATTTACAAATATTAGCATTGCTAGTGTGCCAAGTTCTGACGGTATTAGTCCGTGGAGATTGTTCTGGCTGAGATCAAGCATGTTTTGCAGGGAAACTAGATGGCCTAAAGTGTCAGGTAAACTTCCACTCAAGCTATTGTCTTTCATATTTAATGATCTGAGCTCGAAGCAGTTTGCAATCTCTTCTGGTATTGTTCCAATCAACTTATTGCTTGAAAAATCAAGAAACATAAGATGGGTAAGTTGGCCAATTTGCTTTGGGATCTGTCCGGATAGTTGATTCTGTCTTAAATCCATGGAGTACAGGTTGACTAACTTCCCAATTTCAGGTGGTATATCTCCAGTCAACCTATTGGAACTCAGGTTGAGCTCTTCCAGATTATTTAGCCCCTCGAACTCAGAAGGTATACTGCCCTCTATCATGTTGTTAGCAAAATTGACAGTTATCAAGCTGTGTGATGAGCCCCCAGTTTGCTGAGAGCCGGCCTATCAGTTTGTTCGAAGATAAATCAATGTGATTGAGATGCGGGTACACTCCGAATGCTTCAGTTATGTTGACATGAATCTGATTAAAGGCAATGTTCAGGGAATTAAGCGAACTGCAATCCTTCAAGCTTTTTGGGACTGGACCATCGAGGTTGTTATGAGAAACGTTAAAATACTGCAGCATGTTGCCGTGGCACAAATCTGGCAAGTGTCCTGTCAACTGGTTTTTACTCAAGTCGTTATCAACCATTTTAGTAAGGTTGAAGAGTGTCGGAGGAGGCGCCGGTTCGTCGCGTTCCCCGGCGTCGGCAGGAGCCTCGGTAACCCGGCCCCAACGGCGGCTCACCGCTACCTTCGTCGGCAACGGTGAGGGGCTAGTGGCTTTCCTTCTCTTTTTGTTTGCATTTTGTAGGTCGTCGGATTGGAGCTTTGCGGGGCGGAGTTTGGTGGCCGCCTTCCTTGGAGGGTCGACGGCTTCAACTTCGGCTCTCAGGCTTCGTCCTTTGGCTGATCCCCTTCGTTCCATGGCGTTCGGTCTCCTCGGCTTTGGTTCGTGGCGAGGATCCGGCGAGTCGTCTAAGCTCCGCAACCATCTCCAGATCGGGGCGGTGCCCCCGCCGATATCCTCTAACCGAAGCGTCAGATCTGCCTCACGCGGCGATCTTCTTCTGCGGCGTTTGGACCGAGCGAGCTTGCTCTGGTGGTCTGTGAGGGTGCTAGCGAGGCTTCTCGGCGTTCGTCCTCCTCCGATCCGGCCGGCCGTCCCGACGCCTCATAAGAACAGTGCGGGAGTCCCCAGGGACCTCGTTGTAATTTTCTTTAGTTCAGGGACTCCTGTGCGTTTTTCTTGGGACAGCTGTTTATCTCCAGAAGTTTCTACTGTATGCGTGTGCGTTGGTGTTTGTAAACCTGGGGGTTTCTCTCCCCGTACGGTGGCTTAATGCTAGTTGAAGTTATCTAAAAAAAAAGAGTGTCGGAGGAAAAGAACCTGAGAGCAGATTGCTGTATAGTATCATTTCCTTCAAGCTCACCAATTTCCCAAAACTTTGAGGGATTGAGCCAGATAATTGGTTTTTGTAGCACGAAAGTGTTACCAAATTCGCCATATTTCCAACCCACTCGGGATTTCTCCCGAGAGATTGTTGCTCCCGATTAGTATTCGGGTAAGGGAGGACAAGTTCCCCAGAGTTGATGGCACTGATCCAACTAGGAAATTCACCGAGAGGTCAAGCTCTTCAAGATTCACAAGGTTTTCAACTTCAGGTGGGATGGAACGAGTAAGGTGGTTACCCCGAAGAGCTAAAAGGCTCAATGAAGTAAGATTTCCAACGGTAGAAGGAACTGAGCCGGCCAAATGGTTCTCGGACAAGTCCAACTTTATCAAGCTGGAAAGTATCCCTAGCTCTGCAGGGATCGGACTAGTATGTTGGTTATGATACAGGCACAGGATCCGGAGCATTGTGATGTTTCCCAGAGAGGATGGAATTTCGCCATTCAGGCTGTTTTGGTACAAGAATAGTTCTTGCAAGGTTTGGACCCTGCCTAGCTCTTTGGGTATAGGTCCTGACAGATGGTTATCGCCAAGGTGCAGAGACTTAAGGCTAGTCAGGTTTGCAAGAGTAGAAGGTATTTGGCCAGCAAGGAGATTCAAGCCCAAATTCATGTGTTGCATGGCTCGAAGCTGTCCGAGCTGCCATGGAATGTCACCTGATAGCCTATTGCCATGGAGAGAGAGAAAACTTAGCTTGGTGAGATTGCCCAATGCTGGAGGGATCTTGCCAGTAAGGTCATTGTTGGAGATATCAATTCGGGTGAGCTTGCTGAGCTCGGCAATTGTTTCAGGTATCCCCCCGCTAAGATGATCACCAGAGAAGTTGAGATAAGAAAGCATGGAAAGAGAGCCGATGGCAGGAGGAATCGTACCAGAGAGATAGGGATTGTTGCTTATGTCGAGGCTGACGAGGTAAGGCAAAGACCTGAGGCTCAGGGCGTCCAGATTTCCGACGAGGCTGGCATCGCGAAGGTGGATCCCGGTGATGACTTTCACCGTTGTTCTACGGCGTCGTCCAAAGTCGCCGCAGGTGATGCCAGTCCAGTTGCACGGGTAGACGTCGTTGCTCCAGTTACCCACCAGATTCCCGTACATGAAGGAGGACTTCCAGTGGAGAAGCGCCCCCGCTTGAGCTCCCAGCAAAGTGGCACGGCGCGTTGCTATGGGCATGGCGCCTTCTGCTTGCCTGAGAGTAAGTAGAAGCAGGACAAGCGAGAGAACTGGGCGGCGTAGCGCTGAGAGCCGCGAGGTTTCTGGTACTATAAAATTAGCCATGATCTCACCAGTACGTGCTACATGCGCCGAATGACCGCATAAGCTGAAGTGGCCGTGGAGAAACTAAAGCTTTGTGCACTCGAGGAAATGTACTCGAGTCTTCAGACTCCACAGACTTGGAGATGCAGCACTAGCTCGAGTCTTCGCAGACTTGGAGATGGAGCACTAGCTCGAGTCTTCGCAGACTTGGAGATGCAGCACTAGCTCGAGTCTTCACAGACTTGGAGATGCAGCACTAGCTCGAGTCTTCGCAGACTTGGAGATGGAGCACGCAAGTCTTCGTAGATTTGGAAATGCAATCGAGTCTTCTCGGACTTGGCCCAGTCTGGGGCCAGTCGCCCAACTTAGTGGCCAGCAGCCAGTTGCTGACTGTCATGGCCAATCAACCTCACTGTAATTGCTCTGATTACAATTTATGCTTTTTGTCTTTATACATGTGTATGGCCCATATATCCGTCTGACTGATCAGCAAATATTTCAATGTGTGACTTGTGGTCCATACTGTCATGCATATTGTGGCATCTCAGGTAAATCATTGATATTATGCTATTTGTAATGGTATAGTTTTGTTAAAAATGTATTCATCTTGTACTGTGCTCCTTATCCTTTTATTATCCATTTCCTTTGACTTCTCGTCGATATTCCTCTGTCCAAATCTCCATCATGATTTCAGTGCAATTTGTTATGCAAATTATTTTTAGAGTTATCCTTCATGGTTATCTCGTCCATGTGAGCGCAGGCACACGTGCACCAGGCCGGCGTCCACGCAGACGATATCACACTGATAAAAGTGTGCAGCGTGTCCTAAGGTTCCAAGCAGCGATGCTTCACGGTCAAACTCCCAAATCTCGTGGCCATCTCTCTCCTTGCGAAGCCAAACTTTCGTGAGCCAATATCTCGTCGACGACGTCCCTGCTGAATTAGCGATATGTGAACAAGGCAGCGCGAGCTGTCCCTGCACTCCTGCAGGAGCAGCGTGAGCTCAGAATGCGTAACGCATCGTGAAGTAGACGCGTTTGGCCGCGCGCATCGCCGGGAAACGCCGATCGAGTTTCGTCCACGTGGATGCCGATGTGTCTGGCACATGGATATTGGTTCGTGTGGAATCATACATTGCGAATCTTGATAGTGTCGTGTAAACGTACATAGTCGTCTCCAGGCTGACCACGCGGAAGGACTACGCCGCGTGTAATCAGTGCATTAAGGGCATAATTAGTTGAGCTGTGACTATCAATAAAATAATTGTTGGCTGGCTGTTTGAAAAAAATATTGTAGTTGTAGAAAAGTAAATATATGACTTTTGTTGATTCAAACTATCTACAATATTTTAGAAAATAAACACTAAAGTTCTAGCACATTACAAAAAGTTGGCAGAAGGCAGCTTTTCCAAACAGCTGAATTTACACTGCAAAGTCCACATTACTGTTGGTAAAAACTGCTAAAAAGCTGGCTGTTTGGTTAGGTTGCAGCTTTTTCTAGTGAAAAGCTGCTGAAAAACCCAACCAAACTGACCCTAAGAATGGACAAAGGAGTGAGATGTATTGGGCCAACTGGTGGTAGGCAAGGTTTATTATTTTGAACCAAATACTACATATATATTCCTCTATGCACTTGGTTGGACCGGGGCTATACCCCTGTAATGACCCATTTTTTTTACACATGAGATCATTGCGGACTCATGGGCACTTAAGTGGCCTTGCATCCAATCATGCATGCATTAGACCGTTCTCATAGGACCTAAAATTGAAACGTCAAATTTTGGACCATAAAACAACCTTAAGTAAGATTGTGAAACTAATGTCAACCAAAGTCAAGTTTCCTAATTCTATAAGGTTCATATCTTTTATAAAGGCTCTCATAAATTTTTTAAGCCATTTGGATTTGAATTGGACATTCAAATAAACGTTTTACCAGGATACTCTCCTTCGGACAGAATTGAGAGAGGCCAATTGAATGAGCTTCTTATACTTTAAAGATTTTGAAATTTCTTATAAGGCCACTATTTACACCCCTGACCTCAAATCTGATATTTTAAAAGTAATTGGAAAGCAATTCAAGTATCTACAATTCAAAGTTTTCTTTGAGACACCTTGCAACTAATATTCAATTAGCAGTCAAACATAACTATTTTGGTTAACAACACTTTTGAAGAATAATTATTCCATAAATATTACATGTAAAATTTTCTAGAACTTCAAAGTTCTGATTTGAATCTTCATTTGAACAAAATTTTAGATTTAAAAATAGAACAAGAACAAAACAAAAACAAAAACAAAATACCCTCTTACCTCTATTGGGCCGAAGCCCATATTAGGCCGCCCCACTTGTCTGCTCGCAGGACCCTTGGGCAGGTCCTCTTGTCCACATATATAGCAGCATACCGAGTTATTTTTCCTCATTCTTCTTCTTCCCCAATTGGTCTCTCCAAAGCTCCGACTTCTTCTCCCTAATCTGAGCTCCCCAAGGCGCCCTCACTCTCTTCATCACAGCTCTCCAAATCGAAGCTTCCCTCCCTGCCGGATTCCTTCCCACAGCGCACCGCTAGCAACTGAAAGGACCTTAATAACTAAGATGTCGCCTAGAGGAGAGGTGAATATGCTTTTAAAATTCACTTATGGATTTGACTTAATCCTAATGTGAAATTATATTAATCAGATTTTCACAAGCTCAAATCTTAATATGCTAGTATTTCATATGAGCATAACCACCCTATGATAATATATCAAAGTTTGCAATCTTATGGTGATAAACAAGCAATCCAACTGCTATAAGAGATATACAAGTAATTTATTGCAAGTATGAAATGCGATAAGTAAAGGAGACAAGAGACAAAGGATGTATGACCTGTAGTTCGGATATCCACCGATATCCTACGTCTCTGTTTGAGGATCCAATCACGCTTGATCAAAGGTGAGCTCTCTCTCAAGCTGCTTCCTCTCGAGGACTCTCCAGAGTCTCCCCGATCACTATGGGTAGCTCTTTTCTCCGCTCCCGGGTGGCCTCCAAGAGTAAAAGACTCTCATACTCTCGCTTGAACACAGTCGACACTGAGTGCTCAAACAATGCAACTTATGCACACACCTTGTACAACTTATGCACAAAGGCTTTCCTCACACCTCACAAATGGCAACACATGCACTAGAGGCTTTAGAGAGGGAGGAAGCTACTAGAGATTCTCAAGAATGAAGTTTGGATGCAGCAACCTACTTCCCCAACCGGCCAAAGGGGGGTATAAATACCCAAAGCCACGAAATTGAGCCGTTGGAGGAAGCTGACTGCGTGGCCTGTTTAAAACCGCCCTCAGGCTGGTTTAAACTGCTCACAGCTAACGGTCCAAAAATCGACCGTTTGATCTCACTGAATGAAGACCACATCGGACCTTTCAATCCAAAGTCGGATACTCCAATTTTTCCAGAGCATTCAAAACATGGGCGACTTCGGAACTTCTGGGAATATCAGAGTATCCGGAAAATTATGTTTGGAAACTCCGACATCAACGGAACATCCGATATACTCATCGGAACTTCCGAACCCCCAGAGATAGAACCAAAACCACTTGCCTGACATGGCCCGGACTGCCCTTTGGGGCCAGTCAGACCGCCTGTCAATCCGGAGCAGATCCCCGAGCTGGTCAAACCGCCCACAGAGGCTGGTCAGACCGCCGTGGCCAGTCTGGCCGAGAAACCATTGGTTTCTTGCACCCTTTCTCCGGGAACAAAAAATCTGAACAAGCGTTGACTCAAGGACTTTCACCTTAGTCCATACACTCCGAAAATTGACCTTCCGGAGTCCGTGAACCTAGGTCAAACACTTCGACCACTTAGGTCAAGAAGCAACCACATGCCAAGACACAAAGTCAGGGCAAAACCACACAACCACAAAACGGTCCGAAGCCTTGAGCACTCACAGCTCGGAATCTCCAGACACACTAGAACTTAAAGCTCCAGCACTTGCAACACAAAAACCAATGCAATGAAATGCAAAATATGCAAAGACTTGAGCACTCGACATATGACGTGAACAAGCTAATCATCCGATAGCCCCTCTTAATAGTATGACTATCTAACATATAATTCAGTTTCTCTCCAAGCACCTAGAGACTGGTGAAATAGGAAACCCTAGATAGGCATACATTTACCTTGCACTTTCTTCTTGAGCTCGATGACGACCACCACCCCTTCTCCAAGCCGGAAAGCATCTCGATCATGCTTGTCTCTTGAAGTCTTGCATGTAGCTCCCCTAAGATCCTGGCAGGAGACTTTCTCTTGCATTCATCTTCACTTGCCCATCTTCGTTAGATGGACCTCAAGTTTCCAAGCTCATATCTTTTGATGATGTACATCTTGGAGCTTGCTCTTCTTATCTTTATGACCATCATCTTAATGTCATCCTCTAATGGACTCCATGAGCTTTACTCTTCATTGCATGCCCATGAATAGCACCTAACCCGCACACATACTCTTTCACATAGAGATATCATGGGTTAGTTCATAAAAGGCAATATGGGAATATCTCACCATAGTCACTTGATTATACTATCTCAAGTGACATATTCCTTTTGCTCATGCATTGACCGTCTAAGTCCACTTCTTAGACTTGTATCTTGATCAACCGATGTCTTTTATCTTTGACGGAATTCTTCTTGCATCCCTCTCATACTCTACATGCTCATGTGTTGACCATATTCAATCCATCCTTGGATTTGCACCATGGTCAACCTTATCTTCCTCTTGAGCTTTGACATCTTGATGTGCATGTCTTTGATTGATGGTATTCTTTCCGAATCCATCCAATTTTCTTCATGCATCACCTATAGACATAACCTCATATCCAATCTTCAAGAACCATGTTAGTCTATAGGTATTATCATCAATTATCAAAACCACACTTAGGGGCTAGATGAACTCTCAGCAACACGAGCGCCGCCGCTGCTGACGGGGCTATTCGCTCCGCCATCCTGTCACCGCTCTGCGCTGCCTTCATCGCCAACCCGCCAGCTTCTTTCCTACCACCGTCACCGCGGTTCTCTCCTCGCCATCCTGCTTGGGACCAGGTGCTGCCGCCGTCTGAGTCGGGCGCCTCCCCAAGCAGTCAGCACCGCACAAGTGGGTGTTGTACCGGCGTGCCATGCTCGTTGCGCCGCTGCCAGCCACCCTTGGATTTCCTCTGCTGCAGGCCCCATCCCCGAGCACGAGCCGCTCTCTTCAAGCCGCTGGCAGCTCCTCCTTGTCGCAGCTCTATCGCAGCTCCCTTCACCGCCCGCCGCCATCTCCATCGCCTCGGGAACGACCTTGCTACCATCACCTCGGAAGCTCCACCCCGCCTCTGATGAGTGACCCGCAAGTGGTGCCTCTTCCAAGCTAGGCCCGAGTGCCGTCGACCCCTGCTCCTTCCCCATGCTGCTCCCAGCCCGGCGCCGACCTCGACATAAGCTCGTGAGCGCCGCGCTCAGTTCCTTGAAGTTGGGGTGAGGTCTCCACTCATCTCTGACACTCCTTCCTCCCTCCCTTAGCCAACCGGCGTTGCTCCCTCTTGCTAGCTCGCCGCCAACGAGATTGTGCTGCCGGAGTGATGAGGTTAGTTAGGATTAGTTTTAGTCACTGCAGTGAATTGTGCTAGACAACCTTAATGCTCCGTGCTTATATGTTGGACAAACACGTATTGTTTTCAAAACCGGTTTATTACCACATATTTGGACATCATGTTAAGTAGTTAATGCACAGAAATGAACGCAAGTATTGAAAGACCTGTGATCGGTTAGTTTGACTACGGTTAAAATTCAGATGCTAAAAATTGGCTAAATTGATGCATCAATTAAATGTATATTCAGTTAATACACCTTGATTGGATAATCAACATCCCTAATGGACAAGTGATTGCTCACTGATTAATGGCTCTTAACCAATAAATGAAGCCGGGACATAATTAATATTTTAGTGTCTCAGGGTGGGTCTACCCAATCACATGTATCTACCTGCGAGATTAATTTTTGGTTTCGATGTGCAAAAGCAAACCATTTCTACTACCCGTCAGTGATGAATATGCGATGAGCCTCAAGGCTATTATCAAAGATTTCATCACTGATGGGTAGGAAAACTACCCATCAGTGATGACTTTCAGTGATGGGTAGATTTTCCGCCCGTCAGTGATGACATAATTTATCACAGACGGGTAGGAAAAATACCCATCAGTGATGACTTGCAGTGTCATCATGGACAGCTAGAAAACTGACCCGTCAAAGATGACCAAACTAGCACTGGCGGGCATAATTTTGGTCTGTCCGTGATGACTTCTTCTATGTATAAATGCCGGACCTAGTCATTTTCACCGCGTTGAAACCCTAGCTTTCTTTCGCACCACGCTGTGGCCGCCACCTCCTCCCCGAGCCCCCCGAGCCCAGACGCGGTCGTCGCCTCTTCCTCGAGCCTGGATCCGACCGCTGCCTCCTCCCCGAGCCCCCCCGAGCTCGGATCTGGTTGCCACCTCTTCCTCGAGGCCGGCGACCGCTTCTCCGCCTTGCAGCAGCGCCGGCACCGGTGGAGGCCGCCGTTCTCTGTCCTCTCCGTCGCGTTTGTGACACTGTGCTGCACTGCACAAGACACTTTATTTGGAAAGAGTGTCTTGTGCAGTGTAAACGCAATGTCACAATGGTGACGATGCTCTATTGCAGTTACATTGCACAAGAAAACTACGTGACGTATCAGACGCCTTCCGCTAGGTATTACCTTCCAAACCTCTCTACTTTGTTATATGCTGATTATACCATGTTAAATTGTGAATTGTGACTGACATGATTGTGTGCTTCGATCAGAGGTCAGGATGAAGCCCGAGCATAAGAGAGAGTGCACATACAGATATCGCATTCTAATGCATCAACGCATTCTAATGCGTCCATTTGTAGTCAGTGTGTAAACACTCTAGCTAGCACTTTCTACCCATGAACCAAGCCCTAGATAGTTCGTTTCCATATGAAACTGAGTTGTGCAAAATTCTTTAGCAGCTTGTGCGATGTCGAATGTGTTGTACATATATATATATATATATATATATATATATATATATATATATATATATATTTGAGATGTGGACTTGTCAAATTTGAGATGTGGAATTGAGATGCAGAAAATTCTTTAATTTGTGTTGCGCATGCTTGTGATATATATTGTCCTGCGCATGCTGGGGCTGTGCAGAGGCTGTACATGCAGCTGGGATGTTATTCTGTTTTTCAGAGGTGGCAAGAAAAATAAACTAATGAGGCCAGGAAACATGCATAGAAAACACTGCCTAGTATGTAAGTCTCATCACAGACGGGTCACATTTCTACCCGTCAGTGATGACTCATCACAGACGGGTAAAAATACAACCCGTCTATGATAATGACTCATCACTGACGGGTTTACTTTTTGGTCCGTCAGTGATGGCTACCTCAAGCGAACGGCTCGAGCAGGTCATCACAGATGGGTGGTACTTCTACCCGTCAGTGATGACTTATCACAGACGAGTGAGAATACAACCCGTCTGTGATGATCCTGCTCTAGGCGAACGACAAAGGCTGTCATCACTGACGGGTATGGTACCCAGCCGTCAGTGATCAGTCTCCCATGACTCATGGGTTATTTTTCGGGCCGTCATTGTTGAAGTCCTTGTAATGGCGGGAAAGTCATCACAGACGGGTCA
The DNA here is from genome assembly GCA_019208055.1 of Stipa capillata. Taxonomy (NCBI): domain Eukaryota; kingdom Viridiplantae; phylum Streptophyta; class Magnoliopsida; order Poales; family Poaceae; genus Stipa; species Stipa capillata. The sequence goes on along the minus strand of JAGXJF010004293.1, from coordinate 8,387 downwards.
CATTTCTACTCGTTAGTGATGACTCATCACAGACGGGTAAAAATACAACCCATCTGTGATGATGACTCATCACTGACGGGTAAGTAATCATCACAGACGGGTCATACTTCTATCCGTTAGTGATAAAAAGTGCAACCGTGATGGCCAAAGATCGAACGAACAACTCACGACTTTCACCTGCTTCCGGTGACTCTCTTATGAATGGGAGGAACACAATAGAACATATATTTGTGATTTTTGGACACTAAGGTAGAGATCGAACATATATTTGAACATATATATTACGAAGTAGCAGTAATAATTACATAGTAGTAATTAGTAGACTAATTAATTATCTAATAAGGCCTACGCCTCTTCCTGGGCGGGCCCGATCGTGCCATCGTCGCCGTAGAGGCCGCGTCGTCATCGATGTCATTACTACCATCGCCTCCGTCGTTGAAGTCGTTGAGGTCGTCGTCGTCCTCGTCCGTGTGCTCCCAGCAATCATCCTTGTCCTTGTCGGTGTGCTCCCAGCAGTCGTCGGTACAATAGCCCTTTCGGGCAGCGGTGGCGCCGTGCTGCTCGTTGTCGTCACTGCCGTCGTCCTCCTCGTTGTCATCATCGCCGTTGTCCTCGTCCTCGTTCGCTGCTTCGTCCTCCTCCTCCTCCTCATGGTTGGCCTTGTCGGCATCATCCTCCTCTCCTCATGGTTGGCCTCGTCGGCATCATCCTCCGCGCCTAGCATTGAATCGTCATCGGCCATCAAATCGTCATCGGAGGAGGTCGGTAGCATCCAATCATCGTCAGAGGAGACCACCATTGGCGAGTCCTCGTAGGACGAGTAGTTGGTGGTGGTGGATGGCCAACTAATCGGCAATAGAGGACCTGCATAGGGCAACGGGACGGACAGTGGTGTTGATGACGGCGGCAGATTGGCCAAGGTGGAGAGAAAAGCAATAGGAGGGAATGGATTGGCTGGAGATGGAGGCGGATTGAGTATATATTGATGCGGAGGGAGCGAAGCGGCGGGAAGATGAAGCGACAAAGCCGTTTGGGATGTGCGTCCCTTAAAATTCCACAGCGCGCACATCCCAAACAATTTGTGAAACTCACTAGTACTGCCTGGTATCTAAGCCTCATCACAGACGGGTCAGATTTCTACCCGTCAGTGATGACTCATCACAGACGGGTAAAAATACAACCCATCTGTGATGAGACTGGAGTCCTTGGGCAAAAATTTTCATCACTGACAGGTAAGTAATACTAACCCGTCAGTGATTAGTCAGTGATGACTACCCAGGCGAATGGCTCGAGCAGGATCATCACAGACGGGTCGTAGTTCTATCCGTTAGTGATGACATACCACAGACGGGTGAAAATAACCCTCTCGATCACAGACAGGTCGTATGTCTACCCGTCAGTGATGACTTATCATAGACGGGTGAAAATACAACCCTTCTGTGATGATCCTGCTCTAGGCGAACGACAAAGGCGTCATCACTGACGGGTGTAATACCCACCCGTCAGTGATCGGGCTCTCATGACTGACGGGTTATTTTTCCATCAGTGTTGAAGTCCTTGTAATGGTGGGAACGTCATCACTGACGGGTTTGGATTTGGCCCGTCCGTGATGAGTTGTTCTATATAGGTTTCTAACTAGGCAACTTGTCATTTGCGCCACGCGTCGAACCTGAGTTTTAATTTGCTCCTAAGTTCCAACCAGCAGCGGTGCCTCCTCGCGTCCTCTGCAACGTTGCGGCCGCTGACAAGCATGATTTGTGGACAATTTGGTGAGAGGAGAGCTAGGGGTCGCATTTGGACCTTGGACAGTGCTATATTTTGAGTTGGAGATGAGAGCAGGTTAGTAATTGCTCTCTCTATATCATTTATTAAGTGTGTACATCCCCTAAATGACGTGGATTAAAGCCTTCATATTTATCCATTGTAATTTCATACTAAAATAGAAACCGGCCGCTTTGGATATTAAGCCAAATTTCTAGAATGAAAGCCGCTTTATGCTCTTATTAATAAAATTTATGAACCTTAAACCAATTTACTCGTGGATTTTGGATAAGCTAGATAGGTAGAAGTTGTAAGTGGCCTATTGCAAAAATACTCCACTTTTCATAATAGAATCCTCATATTTTATCGATGGATTGAATTGTATGTAGCAAAAGTAACACTAATGTAGATGATCAAGCTTTATAATTAAGTGGATAATTTCGTGCTATCATTTATTACTATAGGATCGATGGATCAAAATTGGATGTACGGGGATCGTGCTACCAGAGGGTACATAGATGCTTTATCTGGGTTTCTTAGAGTTACGCAAGAAGATATGTTGAGGAAGAGAAAGAATGAAATGTGTTGTCCATGTCGTAATTGCAATAACATGGGGATGGTGCAGACGACAAAGGACTTGCAATTACACTTGCTTATAAAGGGTTTCATGGATGGTTATACCCGTTGGACAAGTCACGGCGAGGACGAAGAAGTTGCCATTGGCGAAGAGGTAGAAGTCGTCCCAAGTGGCGAAGAGCAGATAGGAGTGGGTGTTGGCGAAGGGGTAGAAGTCGAGGCTGGACATGTTGGACATGTTGTGTCGCTCGACGAACCGGTGGAAGAAGCCATTCAGAATCCTCAAATGAGGATATGGTTGACGTATACAATGATTTGGACCAAATGTTGCGTGACGCGGAAGGGACGAACCTTGGTGGAAGAGACTACGATGAGTTCTTAGGCTTGTTGGGAGACTCAAAATACCCTTGTTTCCGGGGTGCAAACCGAAGCACACGCGATTGGCTGTCGTGCTAGAACTGTTGAAGATCAAGGCAAGCAATAACTGGTCGGACACAAGTTTCACAAAGCTGTTGATGCTCCTGGAGGACATTCTTCCGGAAGGGAATGTGTTGCCAACAACAACTTACAAGGCCAAGAAGGTTATATGCCCTCTTGGATTAGAAGTAAAAAAAATACATGCATGTCCGAATGACTGTATTCTATACCGCAAAGAGTACGTGAACCTCCTGCATAGATGTCCGTCGTGCAAGACATCCCGATACAAGTGTATTACGAATGAAGAAAATTGTCATGATGACGAGGATGAAGGTGGGGGTGCGGTGAAGGGGCCGCCAGCAAAGGTGGCTTGGTATCTTCCGATCGTTCCCCGTTTGAAACATTTGTTCACTAATAAGAAGGAGGCAAAGATGATGCGTTGGCACTCAGAGGGGCGTAAGGAAGATGGAATAATGAGACACCCTGCCGACGGATGCCAATGGAGGACTGTCGATAGGGTATTTCCGGAATTCGGTAAGGAGCCGAGGAACATAAGGTTTGGGATGAGTACGGACGGAATCAATCCATTCGGTAACATGAGCAGCCGACACAGCACATGGCCCGTCCTTCTCAGTATCTACAACCTTCCTCCATGGCTATGCATGAAGCGTAAGTACATACATCTCTCCGTACTCATTCAAGGGCCTAAGCAACCTGGAAATGATATTGATGTGTACGTACAACTACTGAATGAAGATTTAGCGACACTTTGGCACGATGGGGTGGAAGCCTGGGATGCAGATAAACAAGAGAACTTCAACCTACGCGCCTTGTTGTTCACAACCGTGAATGATTATCCTGCTTATGGAAACTCATCCGGCCAGACTGTGAAAGGACACAAAGCATGTGTTGTGTGCCAAGAACAAACAGTGAGTCAGTTCTTGACACACTCGCGTAAAATCGTATATATGGGTCACTGTCGGTTCCTTCCGAACGATCACATTTGGAAGAAGTGGAAGAAACAGTTCAACGGAGAAGTCGAGATATGGGAGCGCCCCGCACAAAAAAGGGTGAAGAAATCTATGAAATTGTAAAAGATATCAATGTTGTGTTTGGAAAGCAACAGAAGCTGAGGCCGGGCATCTGGAAAAAGAAACCTGTATTTTGGGACTTGCCATACTGGAAGGTGCTAAATATCCGTCACAGCATTGATGTCATGCACATCGAAAAAAATATGTGCGACAGCTTGTTTGGTCTCTTACTCAACATTCCAGAGAAGACAAAAGATGGTGTGAAGGCACGCCTTGACATGCAAGAAATGGGTATCAGACCAGAGCTGGGACCACAACTAACAAAGAAAGGCAAAACATACACCCCCCTGCTTGTGTCGGTGTTATAATCCGGCAATAATGAATGCGGGGCAGCGTACGCACAACAGATCTAGATGGGTGCACACGGGTGACAAAGTTTAGATAGGTTTAGGCCCTCAAGAAGAGGTAATACCCTACGTCCTGTGTTTGGCGGATGATATTGCTTGTATCCCGAGTGCCGCAAGGCCTCGAGAATAGATCTCTTGGTTGCTAAGGCTATGTGTGTATGAAAATACGGGAACTGATGAGCTTCTGAATCTATGTTGTTGCTTACCGATCGAGGGATCCCTACCTGGCCTTATATAGGCGACCGGGTAGGGTTACAAGAGTCCGGATCGGCTTACAGATTGATTTCCTAATCAGTTACAACTGAATCTGGGATTGCCGGGCAGGTACTTATCCCTGTCTTGTACTCCAAGTCGATGAGGCACCTCCGTGTAGAAGTCAGACTCTGAGTAGTCAGCCTGACCCATCCTGTGTCCAGAGGGCCGACTTTGCCCTCTTTGATAATACCCGGGTGCTATGCCATCATCAGTAGCCCCCGAGTCCTTCACGATCTGGCTGCAACTTGTCGTTATACCGTCCAAGCCGAGTGCCTTTGCCTTCTTCCCGAGTGGCATCCGCCTGAGCGCGCCCTATTGTGGTCTGCAGGAAGATTGTGAGGGACTCACAGAACTCCTGTAGAGTAGAGATAATAAGCCGAGTAATATTCACCCGTAGGGCAGGAATATCATGGCGGTTGAGTTAATATCGGGTAAATTCTGGTGGTATCCAGTTATTTCTAGCGGATGGAGACCGGCTGATAGCCTAGCGGGGGACATACCATGAATCCCGATCGAATTCCCGAGTGGCATCTGGTTTCCCGAGTGATTCGGGCTCTGCTAGTGTCCCTCTGGGCGAATGCCCTCAAAATTCACGTCAGAACCAGAACACGAGCTGTAGCTGTGAGAGTCTAGTTTCAACTACTAGACCCCCCCGTATACATCCTCGTCAGTCCAGGATCACGCTGATGGTACACAGGCGAAATGAATAGCATCACATGCATTCAAGATAAAAACATTGTACTTGAGTACTACTTTGAGCTGCCATTTCAAACTTCCAACAAAGGATGGCACTCGGACTGGTTCTACTACAGCAACCCCGAGGCCTCGGTCCCAGCGTTTGTGGGCTAGCCTCCTGAGGTCAAGGCCAGTTGGACAGAGCTTCCGCTGGGATGGGTGCAGCCTGTGGTCGTAGTCCTGATGGCCCCCCTCTCCCAAGTGATTCAATCGGGGGTCACCGGGTTCGGCGTCATAGCGACCTTCCTCAGGCGTCGCATCCAGCCCGCGAAGCTCAGGGTCTGGCCGATGTATCAGTACAGCGGCCCTCAAGATGTAACTCGGGAGTTGACCGTTGAGCTCCTGGAGGAGGAGGTCAAACGCCGGGTCGGGAAGCTGATGGCCCAAGGTGCAGACCTAGACAATTCCAGGCACCCGGTGCCTTACAGTCTCGCCAACTCTCCAAATCAGGTGACCAGTCAGTCCTTCGACTTCGTCATTTGCAGTCTGTGCTGCAAACGACTCATACTCGGTATTCGTCTGTGCACCCCAACTTCGCAAGATCTGTTCAGGTTTAGTTCCTCGGCCCCCCTTCCAGAGAAGGAGGTATGGAACTAGCCCCAGTATGCCGACATCCCCAGCGGTGGGCAGCCATCGCAAGGAAGCGCCCGACCGCCGTCTGTTGGTGCTGGGTCGTTAGGGGGAGGGGCACCCGTGATGGAGGAACCCAGCGCTCCTCCGCCGGTGGTAACAGCGGCTCCTGGGGAGGAAGCCTAGGAGGAGGATGATGAGGTTCCTCTCATCCAGAGGAGGAAACGTTCGGCGGATGCCGCATTTGGTGGGCAGAGTGACTCTGCGGCGCCACCGGCCTCGGCGACCGCTGCCGCTGGGCAGCAAGTCCCAAGGCCTAGAAAGCGCGTGACCTATTCTCGGTCATCCAAGTATGTAACGGACTGAGTCTTCTTTTCCTTTGTATTGCGGATGATAGAAATAACTTATATGTTTGTTGTAGGCCGATGAAGCCGGTCGTCCCGCGGGATACGCCTGGTGCTTCGGATCCTGCCTGGGATGAGGACGAATCGGGCCCGGACGCCCGATCCTCGTCTCCCCTGGGGGCCGCAGGCGCTCCCTCGGAGCGGTCTTGCCCCCGCCAAGGTGGCACACCTCTGACTCCACCGTTCGTCACTCGGTTAGAGGAGCCCAACGCCGAGACGCAGAGCTCCGTGACAACCGAGCGAGCGAGCCTGGAGCAGGCACACACTGTTCTGGCGGATCACCGGGGGAACCTGGTGCTGCCGGTGGAGGAGCTGGAGATTGACTGCTTGCCGCCGCCGTCGGGCGTCCAGATGGCCATTCAGCCTCTTCGAGTCCGCCAGGTGGGTCCCTCGGGCGAGGTTGCATGGGAAATTGATGACGTCCGCAAATCGGAAGAGTGGGATGAGGCGATGGCCGCCGCCGCTCAACTCGGAGAGACGCTCCCGACACTGTTGAAGACAGTGAAGGAGAGCGCCAACCTGGTGAACGGCAAGATCTGGCCGCTGATGCAGGTACGATTTCTGCCCTTATGCTTCTTCCTTGATTTTTTCCATGAGTGCACGGGTGGCACACTCAATGGGGAGTAGCCCCCGAGCCTCTACCCGACCATCTTGGTCAGGCGGAGGTTCTTTATTAGCTTGTAGACTTCGCACTGGGGGCACGATCAGTGCACCCAGTGGGTGTAGCCCCCGAGCCTTCGGCCGACTAGAATAGTCGGGCGGAGGTTCTTTTTTAGGCTTGTATTTTTCACATTAGGGGCACGATCAGTGCACCCAATGGGTGTAGCCCCCGAGCCTCTACTCGGTTCATGGAACCGAGCGGAGGGTCTTTGACATTTTCTCTCATGGAGCTGACTTCTTGTGTTGTGTATGCAGAACTTAGCCAAAAGTTCCCAGGATAAAACCGGGTTCCTCCAGGAAAAGCTACCGGCCTTCGACCGACTCAGCCAGCGCCAAGCCGAGTGGGACAATTTGAAGGGTACTCTCCAAGAGACGCAAGAAACAGCGCGTGCGCGGGGGGTCGAGATTGCGGCCCTGAGGAGGGGCTTATCCCAAGAGGCCGCCCAGGCTCAAGGTAAGGAAAATGAGTCTCTATGTTTATCCATTGATTGCGCTGTCACCGTGCTGATTTATCTGCTGTAGCTGCTGAGGATGAGGCCTCCAGGCTCCGAAAGGAGCTTGAAGGTACCGCCGAACTGAGGGAGGAGGCTGCCCGATTCAGGACGGAGCTTGAGGGTGCCGCCAAACTCGGGGAGGAGGTCACCAGGCTCAGGGTGGAACTTGAAAGCGCCACTAAGCACAGGGAAGAGGCCGCCCGACTTAAGGCGGAGCTTGAAAGCGCTGTCAATCTCCGGCAAGAGTTCGAAGCGGCGAGAGCTCGCATCCGAGAGCTCGAGGAGGAGGCGGTTGCGACCGATGGCCACCTGAGGAGAGCCCTAAAATCTGCCGAGTCTGCGAACAAGCGGGCCGCTGACTCCGCTGCCGGTAAGGGCTTTTCCCTTGTCCGAGTGGTTGGAGATTTCTCCAATCGTCCAGTATAATGTTGTTGTTAACTCCGTGCATCTTTTCAAACCCGTATTGGGAAGATCAACGCAATGGCGGAGTCTCTGAAGAGGGCTGGTCGGGTCGCCTGCGACACACTGTGGGAGGATGGGAGGATGACCCGACCTCGGATCATGCAAAAACAGTCATTGATCGCCTTCGGCATGTGCCTGGTAAGGCGAAGGCCTTGCAGAGGGAGAACACCAGACTCGGCATCGAGTTCGCGCTGGTAGTGGCTAAGTCCCATTACATCGAGGAGGGACTCGTGTTCGACTTCCCAGAAGAAGATATCCTGAATTTGGCGGAGGAGGTCTTCGTTGCCGCGAATAATCTAGCCGATCGGGCTAACCTGTAAAGGTAGAAATAGAGTAGATGAATAGTTTGACACGCATGTCCAGTACTCGGGGAAGCCGGAGTGTAATTCGTGGATACATGTTTTTGGTGAACTTCATTCTTTGTTAAGTTGTTTGCTTCCTTCTTAATTATTTGTTCATGTGTAATCTAGCTCTTTTGTGTGTGCCCTTGCCGATCTGTCATAGCCCCCGTTGCGTAGAGAGTAGTCGTGGGCTGTATTCCTGTGTAGCGCTGGGCTGTGGCGTAAACCGGCGATCGAAAACAAAAGGTAACACTGAGCCTTATACACAGTACTA
>JAGXJF010004292.1:0-31967 GCA_019208055.1 Stipa capillata | reverse complement strand
TGTCGGCGGAATGGGGCCCAGGGTACCCCTAACCGCCGGCGGAGGCCAACCAGATGCCGCAGAGGGTGACGCGTGGCGCTCCGGTCGCTGGGGCCTTGGGCCCCACCCGGATCGTCGTACGGAGCCCGCGGCCAATCCCAAGGAATCAGGGGTCTCCTCCAGAGGCTGCATCCGCAAACCAGAAGGAGTCGTGGGCCTCCGGGAGTCCACGGCCCATGCGCTGAGCGAGCACTCGGGGTCCGTCCCCGAGCGCTCGGCGTCCCAGAAGGCGAAGGGCGCGCTCGGGGTCCCCTCCCGAGCGCTCGGCATCTTGGCAGATGTGGGGCCCAGGGGAGCGCTCGGGGTCCGCCCCCCGAGCACTCTCCCTCGGGCTCCCCCTTCAAGGCGCCCCGAACGGCCCCCCAGCGGGTGCTCCCCGAGCGCTCGGGGTTGCTCGGGGGCGTGTAGAAGACAGCTGGCGCCCCTCCTAGCGAAGGAGGTCGCTCGGGGCCGAGTGCCCGGGGGATGACGTGTCCTCTGGTGGGGCCCTCGTCCATGCACGTCGTCCAGCGCCAAGCTTCTCCAGCAAGCCTCCGCCCTGGCGGAGGCATTTAATGCCTGTCATTCCGACGGGGAACCCAAAGCCCTGTGAGGGCATGATGACGGTCAGGCCGGGTCCCGCCGGTGCAGGCGATAAGCTCTGTTAGCTATCCCTCTCTCTCTCTCTGAGGGGTGGGCCCGGGCTGACAGATTCTTTGACCGACCAAGCGCGCCGCCCCGCACGCCCTGTCGCTGTCAACCTTTTCACCCCATGGGGGACGCCGCCGCGCAACCAATTGCGCGGCATGAGAGGCTGACCTATGGGGCCCGTGAGAGGACGTCTTACCAACCCAGTCAGAAGAAACCCCGTAAGTCTCCGTCTGCGGGGCCCGCCGAAGGCAAAGGTGTCAGAGCCCCTGCTCCGACACACCGCGAGGCGACGGCCCGGCCGAAAGTCTCAAGTGGGCATTAAATGAAGGTGTGGGCGCTTCCAGTAACGCCCACGTCGTCTACAGCACAAGTACAGCTCATGTTTTCCTTTGCCGACCTATGTGGTATTCCCCCGAGTATATAAGGGGAGAGCCTGGTCCATGCAAAGGGTTGGCTCTTTTCCTAGCTCGATTTTCCTTAGGTTAGATCTCTCTAAGGTTACTCCGTACCAAAGAAGCACCGTTCTTCCTCGGGCTAGAGCAAGAAGAAGAACAGTGCGCACCTTTGTAACTCATCATACTCTCCATATACGCCAATATATACAAAAACAAGCAGGACGTAGGGTATTACGCCTTCCGGGGCGGCCTGAACCTGGGTAAATCCTTGCGTCATTACTTCCTTAGCCACCGGGTTTACTCGCAAAGCTCTAATACACCCCAAGGCTCGTAAGAGACTCACTACTCCCCTGGGCCGAATTCCAAAGGGGGTCCCTCCGGACCACCGCTAGAGGCGTCTCTACGCCGACAGCTGGCGCGCCAGGTAGGGGGAGTTTTAGGGTTTCTTCGAACCTGCGTCATCCATGACGGGCAACGGGGAGTCTTCCTCCTCGAAGCGCGACGATCCGCTTAAGAACCCGAACAAGGCTGGCGGCCCCTCTGCGGTCGACCCCGGGCTTCGGCATGAGTCTCTGGCGGACGAGGGCGCAGGAGGCGCCCATCGGCCTGCCGGCGGTGCCGTCCCACCAGTTCGCCGCCAGCTGAATTTCGATCATGCCGGGGAAGCAAGCACGCTCCAGGCGGTCCAAGTCCTTCTCCGGCATCCTCCTGTCCCAGTAGGTGGCGCGTCCCCAATGGGCCCTTGGCTCCAGGACGTGGCCGCCCTGGTCGACACCGCCCGCCATCAGGCTGCGGCCCGGAGTTCCTACACCCCCTCGGGGCGCGGGAACTCCCACGTCACTCCTTCGGCGGCCGCACCGCCGTGCCCTCCGCGTGACGATACGCGGGGTCGTCGCGGCAAATCACCCCAGTCGGTCGCCTCCCCTTCTCGGGGGGGGCGCTCAGGATCTTCGCCATCGCCTTAACAGGCAGAGGGAAAATGAAGATGCTCGCGTCGTTATCGAGCGCCAGCGCGAGGTCAGGGCCGAGGAAGGCCAGTCTTCCTCCGCTCCCGTCGCCGACCGTGCACGCTCCGCGGCGCGCGCCGTCGCCCAACTGGGCGCGAGGGCTACCACCCCACTCTACGGAGCGGGCTGCCAGGCCTTCACCGCAGATCTGCGTCGCGTCACCTGGCCGACTAAGTTTCGGCCGGAGTTGCCGCAGAAGTACGACGGCTCCTTCCACCCAGAGGAGTTTCTGCAGATCTACACCACGGCCGTCCAGGCCGCCAATGGAGACGAGAGGGTCATGGCTAACTGGTTCCCTATGGCCTTGAAGGGCTCTGCCCGTTCTTGGCTCATGAACCTCCCTCACGGCTCCATCCGCTCCTGGGACGACCTCTGCCACCAGTTCGTGGCAAACTTCCAGGGCACTTTCGAGCGTCCTGGCATGGAGAGTGATCTCCACGCTGTCAAACAGCGCAAGGGGGAGACGTTGCGCCAATTCATCCAGCGTTTCAGTCAAGTGCGCAACACCATCCCCAGGATATCTGCTCAAGCGGTCATCATCGCCTTCACTCAGGGGGTTCGCGATGAAAAGATGCTTGAGAAGCTGGGCACCCGCGAGGTCCAATCCACGGCGGAGTTGTTCGCTATCGCGGACAAATGCGCCAAGGCGGCCGAGGCACGTGCCCGTCACAACCCGCGCTCCGACCAATCGGCGGTCGTCGGCGCCGGCTCTTCGCGTCCCTCTGGCAAGGGGGACAAGAAGAGCAAGAAGCGTAAGTCCGAGCCCGTCGCGGCGGCGGAGGCCAAGCCTCGCAAGCCGCCACGTGGCGGGGCCGACGGCGGCAGGAAGCCACCCCGGGCTCCCCCGAGGGGCCCCGGCGTGTGGTGCCCAATCCACGAGTCCAACCTGCACGACCTCTCCGAGTGCAGGTCGGTGAAGTTCCTCGCCGAGAGGAACAAGAAGCAGAGGGAGGAGCGCCAGCGCGACGCCGGCGAAGAGCCCAGCGGAGGAGGGTGACGATCTCGGCTTCCAGGAGCCCGAGGCCGTCGCGTGTATCAACGGGGGCGCCTTCACGCCCACCTCGCGCCGCCAGTTCAAGCTGTTGGCGCGCGAGGTGTGCTCGGCAACCCCGAGCGCCAGCGCCTTGCGACCCCTCAAGTGGTCGGAGATCCCGCTCACCTTCGACCGTTCGGACCACCCTGAGAGCATCTCGGGCGTGGGCCGCTTCCCGCTCGTGGTCTCCCCCACCATCTGCAATATCAAGGTAACCCGCATGCTCATCGACGGGGGCGCGGGGCTCAATCTCCTGTCCCCCGAGGTGTTCAATAAAATGCAGGTTCCCCGGGCGGAGCTGCAGCCGACGCTTCCCTTCTTCGGCGTCTCCCCTGGCTACACCACGCCCCTGGGCCAGGTGCCCTTGATGGTCACCTTTGGCACCAAGGACAATTTCCGAACCGAGCGCATCATCTTCGATGTCTCCGAGTTCGAGCTACCCTACAACGGCATCTTGGGGCGCCCAGCGCTCGCCAAGTTCATGATGGCATGCCATTATGCTTACTTGACAGTCAAGATGCCGGGCTCCAGCGGCGCCATCACGGTGCCGGCTGATGTCCGGGGCTCCGTCGCCTGCGCCGAGCAGCTTTTCTCCAAAGTCGCTGCCGCCGGTGACGTCCCCGAGCTACCCAAGTCCCCGGGTCCGCCCCCGAGCAAGGTCAGAGTTGTCCCCGATGATTCTGTCCCTGTGAAGGAAGTGGCCCTGGGAGAAGACGCGTCCAAGACCGTCAAGATCGGCGGCCGTCTGGCCGCCAAATAGGAAGGCGCGCTCGTCACTTTCCTCCGGGCAAACGCTGACGTGTTTGCATGGCAACCGTCCGATATGCCCGGGGTCCCTAGGGAAGTGATTGAGCACCGCCTCGCCGTGCGTCCCGACGCTCGGCCCTTCCGGCAGAAGGTGCGCCGTCAAGCGCCAGAAGACGGGATGCCGCTCCCCAACGCGTGGAACATCGAGCTCCTGCGAAAGTTCTACCCGTGAATGGCCCGGGTAAGTTTTTCTTTTAGGGTCAGCTCCCCGAGTGCCGAAAGTGAGTCTCGGGAAGTTTCGGGTTTGCCACCTAAGCCCTGGTCGCTCGGTCGGGTTCCTCAACCCCGAGCGCCAGTCCGGCCAAAGGTCGCCCGAGCATCCCTCGCGCTCGCACCTACACTCGGGGGCTCCCTTGTATCCCAAGCTATGTGAATAGCAGTATGATCAATATAAAGATGAATTCCCTCTATAAGAGTACCCTGTGCAGTATTGAATTCTCTTTTCAACATCAACATTCCGTTGCTAGCTGTCAAAAGAGTTCTTTTTCCGGCGGGTGTCAAGGTCCCGAACCCCCACTCAGCAAGTAGGTCCCCACCGATCCTAGTGCGAGCGTTTGAGCTAGCCCAATGACCGTCCGCGGGTTGTAAGACGTTTGGGCAGTTAGCTGTACCCCGAGCACGTCCGAGTCAGGGCCAATAAGCCCCTGACCACTCGCGCTCTGCCGGTCAGCAACCCCGAGCGCTACCCAACGTCGGGTCACTCGGCTAGCATCACTCCTCGTGCTCGAGACCGGTAGGTAGACTCGAAAGCTTGTGGGGCCCACAAACGGGCAAGTCTTGAGAGAGCCTGTGGAAAAACACCTCTTTTGCTAGTCAAGCTATATAATCGCTCATGAAGTGAACAGGTTCATAAAGGCGAAACCTCCGGGTACCGCCCACATCATCGAGGCCGAGTTCCAAGATTCCGATAAATCATGGAGCTTAATCCTTAAGCTAAGCTTCCGATCGCTTATCTCCATTTTTAAAAGCTTCCAAGCACTATATTCGCAAATAGTTTTTGCTCGGCAATATTTCCAAGTGTTTCTGAGGTCATGATGGATTTACCTGAAGGTATCGGCGTAAGTCGCGGAAAGTACTTCGGGTTGTCCGCTCAAAAGCCCTGGTACCCTGCCTGGTTCCTTAACCCTGGGCGCCAGCCTGGCAAATGAGCCGCCCAAGTACCGTACACGCTTGCGCACGCGCCCGGCGGTTCCCCTTGAGATGCTTGGGAGGTATGAGGAAATATTGCCGCGTAAAAATGAAAGCCATCAAAAGAAACAAAGTTATGCAACTCTATCAGTCGTCGGTAGAGCGTTTGCTAACAATTAACGGTTTCAATAATCGTCTTTGCACAAAGTCTTGGATGAATTTGCAGGAAAAATCCGAAGTCCGGAGCTCGTCCTCTGGACCCCTGCGGCCCCGAGGGCCTGTCCTCCCGAGCCTTAGTCTCAGCCCTCCAAGCGCTCGGGGGCTGGGGGCCTCACGCCAAAGAGGAGCGCTCGGGGGCTGATCCCGAGCTCGGGCAGGAGTCCTTCCAAGTAGCGGCGCGTCTAACTCTCGGGGGCTGGGGGCCTCGGGTCCGTCCCGAGCGCCGTCCTCGGCTGTCCGCAAGCAAGAGCCAGACACGCCACACAAGTCCAAGACGCGGCACGTCTAGCTCTCGGGGGCTGGGGGCCTCGGGTCCGTCCCGAGCGCCGTCCTCGGCTGTCCGCGAGCAAGAGCCAGATGCGCCACCAAAGACGAAGATGGAAACCGTTCGGAACTATGTTCGAACGAAAAAAGTTGTGAAAGTAAGGCGTCGGAGGCCAAGTCCACGCCCGAAATCACAACTAAAGCGAAGTGTTCGGAGCCAAGTCTGAGCATAAACTTTGCAAAAAGTAAGATGCTCGGAGCCTAGTCCGCATCAGAAATTGCGCGGAATCTTTCCCGGAGCCAAGTCCGGGCGAAGAACCCGCAAAGACAAAAGCAAAACGCTGCTGGAGCCAAGTCCAGTACAAATGCAATGAAAGGAAAGCAAGGAGCAAAAGGCCTTCCGGCCAGCAGTTCTTTGCACTACAAAAAATCGCCAATAAAGCACAAGTTCTTACAAAGGGGTTTCTATCCCCCGGACTAAGGACGACAAAATATAAAACAAAGAAGGAGCTACTCCCGAGCGGTCGCCGTCGTCGTCGCCGGCATCCACCTCGCGGACGAAGCGCTGGGCGATCTGGTCGGCCACCTTTCGAATCTCCTTCCGAGTTTCGTCGTCGGCGACCTCGTCGTTCCCCTGCGCGGCGGGCTCCAAGGAGAAGCTCGGGTCGCGGCTGCGGTAGCACGCCAAGGTGTGCTCCGCCACCGCGAGCGCCAGCTCCTGGCCTTCTTCTTCAAGCCGGCGGGTCATGGCGTCCCCAAGTCCAGCAAGCCGCTCCGCGACCTGTTGGAAGCCCAAGGCGACGCCCCCGGGGGTGTCGGCTTTGAGCCCTTCCGGCAAGTTGACGTCCCCGAGCCCGGCGTTTCGAACGGCCCTCCGGCACCACGATGCCCCGGACCTTGTCCATCGCCTCCTCGTTGAGGAGGCGGACTTCTGGAGCACGCTAGGCGAGCTCGGGGTCGGGGAGCCGCTCTGCCGGGTCTTGCGGCGAGTCATTATGGTGGCGAATTGGTGGCGGAGAAAGCTTTCGGGAGGCGAAAATGGCGGCGGCGGGAGGAAGAAGACGAAGAAAGCGCAAGTACTTTGGGAGACAGAGCGTTTGCGCAAGGAGGCGAAAAGTTCAAAAGTGAGAAGTGGTTTTCTTTTCAGAAAAGAAAAACCGCAGAAGATCAACCGCGAGACGGTTTCCAAAAAACAATGATGGGCTGTCAATTTACTGCCGTTGGCAGTGAATTTGCAGTCGCGCGAAATCCGGGGCACGCAACCGTCCGGAGCAGCGCGCTTTTCCCGCGCGGGCGCAACCCGAAGCGCCGCGGCCAGGTGGCGCGTGCGGATTGGGCGTCGCTCCCGCTCCGCGCGCGGCGCGTTAAAAGCGCCCCTCCGCAGGGCGCATCAGAATGGGCCGGCATCTTTTGCTTGGCCCAAGAAGGAAAGGCCTTATCCCCAGTCGCAGCCCTTCGGGCCGTTGCTGGGAGATAAGGCCGGGGGCTACTGTCGGCGGAATGGGGCCCAGGGTACCCCTAACCGCCGGCGGAGGCCAACCAGATGCCGCAGAGGGTGACGCGTGGCGCTCCGGTCGCTGGGGCCTTGGGCCCCACCCGGATCGTCGTACGGAGCCCGCGGCCAATCCCAAGGAATCAGGGGTCTCCTCCAGAGGCTGCATCCGCAAACCAGAAGGAGTCGTGGGCCTCCGGGAGTCCACGGCCCATGCGCTGAGCGAGCACTCGGGGTCCGTCCCCGAGCGCTCGGCGTCCCAGAAGGCGAAGGGCGCGCTCGGGGTCCCCTCCCGAGCGCTCGGCATCTTGGCAGATGTGGGGCCCAGGGGAGCACTCGGGGTCCGCCCCCCGAGCACTCTCCCTCGGGCTCCCCCTTCAAGGCGCCCCGAACGGCCCCCCAGCGGGTGCTCCCCGAGCGCTCGGGGTTGCTCGGGGGGCGTGTAGAAGACAGCTGGCGCCCCTCCTAGCGAAGGAGGTCGCTCGGGGCCGAGTGCTCGGGGGATGACGTGTCCTCTGGTGGGGCCCTCGTCCATGCACGTCGTCCAGCGCCAAGCTTCTCCAGCAAGCCTCCGCCCTGGCGGAGGCATTTAATGCCTGTCATTCCGACGGGGAACCCAAAGCCCTGTGAGGGCATGATGACGGTCAGGCCGGGTCCCACCGGTGCAGGCGATAAGCTCTGTTAGCTATCCCTCTCTCTCTCTCTGAGGGGTGGGCCCGGGCTGACAGATTCTTTGACCGACCAAGCGCGCCGCCCCGCACGCCCTGTCGCTGTCAACCTTTTCACCCCATGGGGGACGCCGCCGCGCAACCAATTGCGCGGCATGAGAGGCTGACCTATGGGGCCCGTGAGAGGACGTCTTACCAACCCAGTCAGAAGAAACCCCGTAAGTCTCCGTCTGCGGGGCCCGCCGAAGGCAAAGGTGTCAGAGCCCCTGCTCCGACACACCGCGAGGCGACGGCCCGGCCGAAAGTCTCAAGTGGGCATTAAATGAAGGTGTGGGCGCTTCCAGTAACGCCCACGTCGTCTACAGCACAAGTACAGCTCATGTTTTCCTTTGCCGACCTATGTGGTATTCCCCCGAGTATATAAGGGGAGAGCCTGGTCCATGCAAAGGGTTGGCTCATTTTCCTAGGTCGATTTCCTTAGGTTAGATCCTCTATCATAGAAGCACGTTCTTCCTACGGGCAGAGCTAGAAGAAGAACAGTGCGCACCTTTGTAACTCATCATACTTGCCATATACGCCAATATATACAAAAACAAGCAGGACGTAGGGTATTACGCCTTCCGGGGCGGCCTGAACCTGGGTAAATCCTTGCGTCATTACTTACTTAGCCACCGGGTACTCGCAAAGCTCTAATACACCCCAAGGCTCGTAAGAGACTCACTACTCCCCTGGGCCGAATTCCAAAGGGGTCCCTCCGGACCACGCTAGAGCGTCTCTACGCCGACAACTGCGGTTGGTTTGTTCCTGGTTCGACCGCCTTGATCTTCTTTGCCGGCTGGCTCGGCGCAGGTTCACTGGTTGCTTTCCGAGCGCCGGGTCCCGCTACATTGCTGGGCTTTGTTTTGTCCGAGTCATCTATCGTGCCAAACCGTACATGCCGAGTTCCCGCTAGTGGCGCCGAGTTGACTTGCGAACTTATCAACACGGCGGACCGTTGTGGTATACTTCCTTCTGAGATTCGGATAGCACCTGCTTTTTTGACTCGGGTTGGGTTGTTGCGTGGTTGCCGGGTTCGGACTCGACGCGCTTGACTGGTACCTAGACCTGCTTAGTCGGCGAATTGCTTCCCCGAGCCTTCCCTGGGGCTGCCGGCCGACTCGGTACGTCGGGTACCTTGCGCCGAATGGCGAGTCGGTTCCACGCTCAAGTTCCCGCCTCAAACCGAGTTCTTTTCCCGTGGGGCCGTTCTCTGAACCCGGACCTGGACGGGACCCAACTCGGTTGAAACATGCTGATTGGTCCAGCCGGATGTGGTGTCCAAGGGTTAAAACCCCATGGAGGGCATTGTGGGTAGAAAGTGTGCGACGCCTCCCCAGTATGCCGGACCTGTCGCGAAGTATGGTGGTTGAATGTATGGTCCTTCCTGCTAGCACTCAGAACCACTGAAGCTTTGTCGAGGAGGAGACCTAGGACGCTTGGCCCCTCCAAGCCGAGTGAACACATTGTTGGTCGTGTACTTGTCCAGCAGCTGTTTCACCGTCGGCTTTGATTTCCCAGCTTGTCCCTTTCCCCGATTGACCTTCCAGACTCCGACTTCTGGATTCTTTGGCTTGATCATCTTTGGAGTCGGAGAGGGTTTCGAGTCAGCCCTCTGAGGAGAGGAACTCGGCTTGATCATCCTTGGAGCTGCTTTATCATCAATGATGACGTTCTTCCCTTTTGTTGACTCGGCCTGATCTGACCGAATTAACACTTTATTCTTCTCCAAGTCGATCACGTTGATTGGAAAAGGATCACTGTCGAGTTTCATCTTGGTGCTCTGGGCAAACGTCAATCGTCCGTCATTAATGGCCGATTACACCTGTCGACGAAACACATTGCAATCATTAGTAGCATGAGAAAAAGGAGTTATGCCACTTACAATATGCTCTTTTGCCCAAGTCGTCCGCCGATGGGAATACGTGTCCTTCGCCTACTCTAATCAGATTTCCCTGCAGGAGCATATCAAAAATCTTGTCGCATTTGCTGATGTCAAAAGTGTACCTAATCTCCTCTTTCCGAGTAGGTGTAGGTTTTAGGGCTGGACAAACAAAAGGTTTCGACTTGGGTGCTTGAACCCACTCGGCAACGCACATGTCAACATCGTCCTCACTATCCGAGTTGTCCTCGTATGCTATAACATTGACTGCCGGCTTCTCTTTGGTTTTGCCTTTACTATCCCCAAACCGGCTGTACTGCTTAACTTCCTTAGCGCGGTTTTCCTGTGCTACAACCCTCTGTGCGACTTGACTAATATTCAAGAACTCTTGGCCCTCTAGTCTATCCCTAATGTGAGCGAGCAAGCCCGAAAAACAAGGTCGGCTAGATCTTCTTCGGTTATGTTCAAGCTAAAGCACCGGTTCTTCACCTCCCTAAATCTTCTAATGTAATCACAAACCGGTTCATTGTACTTTTGCTTAACCGCCGTTAGATCTGAGAGCCTAAGTTCGGTTTCACCGTTGTAAAAATATTCGTGGAACTGTCATTCTAATTGTGCCCAAGTCGTGATGGATTTGGGAGCAAGTGAGGTGAACCACGTGAAGGCTGTACCCGACAATGACAAGGGGAATAGCTTTATTCTGTAGATATCTGACGTGCCAACTTCACTACACTGCGCCAAGAATTGCCCTACATGTTCTAAAGTCGACCTACTATCTTCCCCTGTGAACTTGACAAAATTTGGAATTCTAAATCCGCGGGGGTACGGTATTGTGTCGAAGCACTCGGGGTACGGCTTTAGATAAGCACGCGATCCATCCTTAGGTATTACGCCGAGTTCTCTGAGCACTCTGGCGAGTTGATCCTTAAAGCTCATATCGGCCAACGGAGTACGCGAAGTCGGCTCCGGCAACGCGGGTTGGACTTGTTGCAGGTTAAAATGTGATTCTGGAACCGGCCCGTGAGGGACTCCGGTACCGAGAGGCGGAACAGGCGGTGTGTTGTACGCGACTGTTTGGTAATATGGTTGTGGGATGTTCGTGCTAAGGCTGAGGCTTCGGTTGTCGTGGATAGAACCCTGGGAAACCGAAGTTGGAACAACAGAGGTCGTGATCACGGGAGCGACTCCTGCCCGATGATCAACTCTGTTATTGTCAGAATACTCGGCTGCTTGTCCCGATGTTCATCATTGACTTGCAGGACTGTGGATCTAACCTGGCCCTGCAGACTACTCTGTAGGTCTTTAGCGAGTTGGTCTTTGAACTCGTCAAACCGGCTAGTCATCACTCGAGCGAATACTTGTGCCGATTTGTCCATCTCAGAGCCATATTTGCTGGCTACCGACACGTCAATCAGATGAGCAATCTCTTCAGAACAAGTCGGTTTACTTACCTCGGTATTGAGCGCAGCAGAAGGACTCGGCACAACTACCTTCTTGATGACGCCGTTCCTCGTCTTCTGGTAGCCGGCCAACTTTTGCCGGAGTCGTTTCGCCTGCTCCTCTTCGAGTTGACGTTCAATTTCTCACCGTTCATCTTCAGATAGGTCATCGAGCATGACGGCGATGATGTTGTCGGGGTTGACGATGCTTCCGTCTTTGGAGTCGGGATTCATTGTGTAATCTTCTCTTCGTCCCCAGCAGAGTCGCCAATTGTGTTCGCACGAAATTGGATCCGTGAAACACCTAGGTAATGTGGAGTCGCCAACCGCACTTACGTGTGCGATGAACGGTTGTTTTTCAGGCAAAACAACAAAGGATAACTATCGCACTTACGCGTACGACGAGCGATTGCTTTTCGAGCAAAGCAACAATGATCCTCTAGCTTACGTGCAGAAGAACCGATCATTTTTCAGCGCAAAATGATAAAGATCTAAACTAGAACAGAAAAGTAAAGGTAAAGGTAATAGATTGATTTGTGTCGATTGTTGGATGTATTCAATCGGCCATCACCCCTCATATTTATAGGGCGGCTAGTCTTCCCGTAGGAGATCAAAACTCCTAATCCTAATTGATTACAGATATACAATCTTTCCTTATTTAAGGATCCTGATCTACTATACATATGACTTTCCATCGCTCAGGACTCTTTCTCGGATATGAGACATCTTTCCATACGAACCGAGAGTCTTTCCGAGTTTGCAGCCAATTCTTTCCTTTCTGAGATTCTTTCCCTAAATCTCCGTGCCGGATAAGTCTTGGTGATAGAGGACTCGTCATATCAACTTATCCGTGGATCGACCTGATTGCATCGTGACTTGATTCTGCTGGGATTCGGCTCTGTCCGACTTGTGCCTTCTCGGGGACTTGAGTACTCGGGAACACCAGTACTCGGGAATGCCAGTACTCGGGGATACGGGTCCGGGTGCTCGGTACTCGGACGTGTTGGCACTCGGAATTACCAATGCTCGGGACCGCTAGTACTCGGGTTCGCTAATACTCGGGAACGCCAGTACTCTAGAACGCGAGTACGAGCGCTCGGTACTTGGGCACATTAGTGCTCGGGGTCGATGGTGCTCGGGGTTGTGAGTGTTCAGGGTCGCCACTGTTGAATGCCCGGAGGTACTGCTCGTGACTTGATGACGTAGTAGTCGGGACATTGGCGCTCGGGGATGCCTCCGACTGCTCGGGTCTTCGGGAACTTCTGCGAGTACCTTCGTACTCGGGACGTGACGAGTACTCGGGGAAACTGCGGACTGCTCGGGATGTGAGTACCCGGACCTGCACTTCAAGAGTTAATGCTAAATCCATAGCGAGTAAATCCATTATTCTAATTTGGCTAGTTGAATAAATCTTAAAGCCAAATTACACTGCAAGCAAAACCTAATACTTAATTCGGCCAACCAAATAAATCCTTGAGCCAAATTACATTGTAAACACGAAGAAAGACAAGGCAATCAATGAAGAGCTTCATGAGCTGCTGAGAAAGAGAAGAGAATGCTGTCGGAGATGAGAAAGAAGCCTTGATTCTGCAAATGGAACTCCTTGTACCTCAGCTCTCACTGGAGTATAAACGTTTTATGGCGCAAATATCATGATAATAGTTGCAAAGAAGGATAGATGCATATGCAATGGAATTGAACTCCTGCTCAGATGAAGCTCGTAAGAAGGTCTTGCAGGATGAGATAGCTGCAGCTAATTCGAGGATTAACAGGATAGATTGTTCAACTGCTCCTATCTCAGCAGTCCCTCTACAACAAGCAAGTGCTTCTGTCCCTCAGCCGAGTGTGCCAGCTGAGTCTCAGGCAGCATCCTCAGCTGGGCTAGAGATTGTTCCCATAGAAGCAGAAACTCAACAGAAAGCTCCCATTGAGTCTATAGAAGATATCCTAGCAGAGCTAGATTCCAGTGGAAAGCATCTAGAGAAGAATCTAGATGATTCTATGACCAAGCTCAGAACATCCTTTGAGTGCAAATCCACCTGTGTCCCAAGCCGATCCCTCAGCTGG
This sequence comes from Stipa capillata, assembly GCA_019208055.1. NCBI lineage: Eukaryota > Viridiplantae > Streptophyta > Magnoliopsida > Poales > Poaceae > Stipa > Stipa capillata. The sequence goes on along the minus strand of JAGXJF010004292.1, from coordinate 18,861 downwards.
AGCATCAGTAAGCATGGGATCAGTCTTCCAGTCCTTATCTGATCTAGAACCTGCTCAAGGAGACCAAGGGCTTGTTGAACAAGAAAGGGCAGAATCATCTCTAGCACCAGAGTCTTCTCCTGCACCAGAGTCTGCTCATAAAAGGCCATCTGAGTCTCAGGCTGAATCAGCTGAGTCTCAGTCAGAAGGATCAGATGACTCATACTCTAGTCCAAGTGACCCTCATCCTCCCTCTCCTCGAAGGAAGAAACAAAAGACATCTGACTCAGATGAAGAATATGAGGGTGAGGAAGAAGATGTCGCAGTAGAACAATCATCAGAAGAAGCTCAAATTTCCACACCTTCCTCTGTCTCTGAAGACAGTGCAGCTGAGACTCAGGAGGCAGACTCAGATGAGTCTCTGGAAGTCAAGTATGCTGCTATCTTTGCTAAAGCTGCAAGGACAAACTCTCAAGAGATGAAATTTCTGTCTGCAGCAACACTCAAGAAGCTTCCAAAGGCAGATGCTAGTCTGGCTACCATAGATTTGGACACAAGAAGCACCTCCAACTACACTGCCATGAGAACTACAAATCCATATTTTGACAGTGAAGGCAATATCAAGAGGAGGCAGTGCAGTGATCAAAGATTTTGGAATAATCAGCAGCAGTCCAGCTACCATCTTCTGCTACCCAAGAAGGGTTTTGTTGATAGCATGCCCATAGATTGGGCCAATCTGGCTAAAAATGGTTTGGGCGATCTAAAAGATATCTTAGCTGCTGTTCAATTAGATCAAATCTACAGCACAAACCAAAATTATGATTCTGAAGTGATCAAGGAATTCTATGCAACAGTCTTCATTGAGCAAGATCACCAAGATTTCATGTTGTGGATGACCAGAGGTCAGTTGCTGTGCATCACAGCTACAGAAATTTTTCTGAACTGTTCAACTTGCCATCAGGGCCCAAGCTATCACAGATAAACATCTCCAAAGGATCAGAAGAAGACAAGAGCTTGCAACCAGATTGGGTGCCAAATGAGACAAGGCAAAAATTCTTTCCCTCTGGCTTTGTGTTTCCCCCAGCCAAAGGTGTAGTCCCCAAGTATATTCAGCACTTTAAGGGACTCATGAAGACACCGAAACATATTGTGAAGATTCTAAATGTGTCTATCTGTGCAAAGGGTGGAGGGACTGATGCTATCTATAACCCAGTCTGGAGAATCCTTGAGCTGATTGCCAAGAAGGAAAAGTTTGATGTTGCTCGATATATCTTCTCTGAGATCAATGAATGCCAGAAGAACAGAACAGACAAGATGAGATATGGCTCATACTTAATGCATATGATCCTTCAGAGAACAGCATTAGCAACTTCATCTTTCTCCTTTGACCAGAAGTGTTATTTCAGCAAGTTCAGACCTCAAAAGGATGATAATGAAGATGAGAAACCTTTCTACAGCATCCTTGAAGCATCTCAGCCAAGTGCCTCAGTGCCACCTGAGCCAGCTACCAGAGCCTCAGTCAGAGTCCTTTCAGCCAGCAGTTGAACCCCAAGCAGACCTACCTGAGCCTCAGGTGTCTCCTGCCCGAGACTCAGCTAGGGAACCATCTCCTCCTGCTGAGCTTCAAGCTTCAGTATCAGTTGATCTCTCCTCAGCTAGTGTGCCTTTGGTTCAACGTCTGGACAACCCTGCTGCAGTTGATGCTTTTATCAAGAGGGTTGTGCCCGTTCAGATTTCTGCTATCAAGAGAAGGCAAGATGAGCTGAAGCAAGAGATGACAGAGCTGAAGAACGATATCAAGGCTGATATGGCAGATCTCAAGGCTTCAGTCAGCAGCAAGTTTGATCAGATTCTATCCCTTCTGCAACAGAAGCCAGCTCCCTGAAGATCTTCTTCCTATCTCTTTTTAGTGTTTAGTGGCAAAGGGGGAGAGATTAGATTCAGGGGGAGAGATTAGAGAGTATATGTAAAAAGGGCTAAGGGCTAGGCTAAGAGCTGCATGTGTGTCAAGACATTCTCTGTTTAAAAAAAATTGCTTATACATATGATGATGCTCTGATTGTTTGTCTTGCTCTGATACATGTTTGCTCTGATACATGTTGTTTGTCTTGCTCTGATACATGTGTCTTTGCCTTTTCTGATCTGATACATGTGTTGTTTTTTTCTTTTGCTCTGATACATGTGTTTAGCTCTGATACAAGTATTTTGCTCTAAATTCTGTTGATTGCTCTGATATCTATTTGCTCTGATAATATCTATTCTAATGATATCTGCTCTGATAATATTTGTTTTAGGAGAGTTTAGATTCGTACTCAAGCATGCTATTCCTTGTACATCTGTTGCTGAGTATTTGTTCAACATAATTGATATTCCGCTGTGCTTATTTATTCAGTTATGTTATGGCAACCTGGTTTAGCATCTACTCTCCATGATTAAACAGAACTGTGCATTTGCAGTAAAACGCAAAATCTCTTATGTGCACAGCTTAAGGGGGAGTAGATATTAAACTTGAGTTGAATGTCACACCCTTTTATACATCTAATGCTATGTTTAAAGGGGTTGCCACTAACCACCAAAAAGGGGGAGATTGAAAGTGCATCCAGTCCCAAGGAGAGTGGAAGGATGATTATCTAGCCCCAAGGTTTGGTTTTGATGGTTAATGGCAACCCTCACCTGTATCTAACGTTTACAACGAGTGTGAACAGGAGTTTAGATGAACAGGTGATCGATCAAGACAACATCTGACTGATGATGAGGCCAAAAAAGAGCAAGGAACCGTGAAGGTCAGAAGGGCTAGCTGAGCTAGTCTCCTGAGGCTCAGTTGCGAGGAAGCCGAGGCTGTGCTCGAGGGCAAGCGAGGTGATGGTGGCTTGATGGAGTTCAAGGACCGTGACTGCAAGCTGGATAAGACCTGGAGGAGCTAGGAAGCTAGTGGATCTGCGTCAAGGGGTTCGCTGTGCGTCTTCAAGGGCTGTCATCTTCAGTTGTTAGCTTGGAACCAGTGCCAAGATTCTGAGCGAGCTGGTCAGTGGCAGTGGTGAGTCCATTGTCCTCCTGAATCAGTTTAAGGCTTGTAGTGAGCCGGCCTGTGTTGTGCTCAGGTGCTGCCTGAGGCAACCGAGTCCACCTGAGTTTGGCATCTGAGACTCAGGTGGGTAGCTCAGCCGTGGCTAGTAGGTTACCAAGTGTATGTTAGCTGAGTCTCAGATAGGTTTGTCTGGTGGCTCTTTGTCTGACGTGGCATGAGGGTAACGGCTAGCTGCCAGGGACTCTATAAATAGGGAACCTGGGGAGGTTTCGACCTCAACCTTTACCTCTACCATAGCAAGCACCCTGCTGTTGCAAGAAAGAGCTCTTAGTCTCCGAGAGAGCGTTGCCTGCGTGCATCCACCGTGAGAGAGAGTTGCTTTACATCTTGAGTGCTTCAGAACTGAGAGAGTTCATGGTACTGGTTCCTCCAAGAGACTGAGAGAGCTCTTGGTGTTCGTCTGCTCCAAGACCGGGAAGTTGGAGTCGTTGGTGAGCAAGCCAAGTCTTGTGTGGCTGCCTCCAAGCGTTTGTGAAGGCGATTTGGGTCTGCCTGTCTTGCTGCGGTAAGATCAAAAGGATTCCACACAAGATAAGTGAACGAGGAAAGAGCACGTTTCAGTGCCGGCTGTGAAAGCAGCTTCCTCAACGGAGACGTACCACTTTGCAAAGAGTGGGAACTTCGGTAAAACAAACCTCTGTGTCTATTTGTTCATTCGTATGGTTTGCTTTTACTTGTGCTGTTATATATAGTACACACTCTACTGCACTCAACTGAGTTTCCCACCTGAGACTCAGTTGACACTAATAGCAAGTTGTCTCCTTTACTATTCTGTCTATCTGTTGCACACAACTGAGTCACTCACCTGAGACTCAGTTGACACATAGTTGTCTCTGCTCTGCTCTGCTTGATTTTACCTGAGTCATCTACCTGAGAGTCAGTTGCTTGAGTCAGTTGCTTGCATCTTGGTAGGATTGGCCCATTTATTTGAAGCAAAGCCCATTAGGTTTTAAATTTCTAGAGCCGACCTATTCACCCCCCCCTCTAGTCGACTCTTGAGATCCTTTCACATCTCCATTGAGCTCGTTATTTGCTTCTCTCTGAAAGATTGGGACACCTTTGGTGCTATCCCTTTTTTGCCTTCCTGGTGGGTCTGGCGCCTCATCTGCCGTCTCTACCTTTGTCGTGGCTTTTCCGTGCGAGTCACTTAGTCATGTACCTGTGGCTGCTTCCCCAACTCCCTCTCTGTGTACCGTGCTCCATCTTTTGGTGATCTTGCTAGATCTGCCATCAGAGCACATGACCTTGGTCCCTACGTCCATGCCTCAGGAGACCGCTGCTTCCCACATCATCCATGTTTCAGGTCAAAACCCCTTAAATGCCGTGCATGTTGCTCACCCTGCATATGAAGTCAGTCCTCGTAGATCTCCCCGTTCTCTTAAACACTTGCGCCCGTGGGATTCTGCCTTCCACTTTTGGTCTGGTTTAGTGTCCTAAGTCCTCTAACTCTGCTCTGTCTCGCGATGCCCAAGACCTTAGGCTCATGGATGACGCTTTCCTGCGTTTCTAGGCATAGTCAACATCCCCTTCTATTGTGGTTTTTGTTGCCTATTCGCCTAACCCTAATACTCAACCTCCTCCTTCCTACGCTCGTGTTCTCCCCTCACCACCTTCTTATACCACATCTGCTCAACGCTCCTTCCCACCACACCTTACCTCCAAACCTTCCTTGCTAATCTCCTTCTCCAACCATTGCTTCCGCTGCCTCGTCCTGGATCACCATGTTCATGTCTACCGCGAGCCGTTCACTGCCAGAAGTGCTGGAAATTCATCCTGCAACCTCTTCCCGACTTCGCATTCTAACTGTATCTCCGACGTCTCCTTATCTCTAGAGGCCATGGCAGACTTCATTCCCCTCAACCTTGCAGATGCCGCCACCAAGGACCTTGCCGGGATTGTGGATCAGGTGTTCGCTATACTAGACCTTCGTTCAGAGGAAGAGGACCAGGAAGAGATTGAGTTCAACTCCAGCGACAAGTCCATCAAATTGGACAAGGTGTCCTGTCTACCTAAGCGATTTGTCCCTCCCTTGCACCCGGACTGCATCAACATTCTCATGCCCTATGTGCCCATGGAACGCTTTGAAAATATTTCCTTGACCTTTGTCAAGCCCCTAGCCACTTCTCCCACTCCCTTCATCTGCTAGGCCCAGCAGGCCGAGATGGGTAACCCTCCTATAGATCTCATGTCATCCTCACAGGCAGCGGCCCTTGTTTTTCACCTCTTCCTTCGAGTGCAACTATGTAGTTTACTCTGGCCCATTCCTCGGAAGGGAACATTTTGTCCACCATGAATGACATGATGACAAAGATAACCATTTCTTTTTCACAACAAACTTGTCACTCTATCCATAGAAGATTACCCACTAGAACAATAGTTCGTGCAGCATATCCTCCACTTCAGGATTGACTATTCCTCTGCTCTCATCTTTGTCAAAGCTCGCACCATCACCGATGTTGCCCATGCCATCATTGTCCATGGCTTCAATGTGCTAGGCACTATCACTACAATTTCTGTGATTCAATACGAGCATCTCCCGGCTTTCAGTTGTGACTTCTCTCCTGGTCCCCCACTGAGGAGCCCGACGGCAGCCACGATGATGGCTTCCCCAACAACATCAACTCCAAGCTCGCCGCTCCGCTCCCACCTCCACCCGCGGCTGGCATGATGGATGGGGTTTTGCAGCTACCAGGTAGGGTAACCATGATGTCCTCGCACAAGCCAGTGGTGAAAACCATCCCTCTTGATGCCTGTCCTCACAACGTCGAGGTCAAATTTTCCTCGGCTTGTTCAACATCCATGTGACAGATGCCAAAGGTGAAAAATGCTTTTAACCGCATCCCCACGCAGCCAGTAGGGAGCAAAGGGATGCTTGTTGCAAAATTCACCACCTGTTCCATCGGGCATATATTAAAATTCACGACGGTGGGCGCGAGCCGTGCCCCCTTCCTCTCAGTGGACGTCATCTGCCATGACAAATAGCTCGATGTTCCTATGCCTTCCTCCTTCATCCTTGGAGGTCCTCTATGTTTTTCTCCCCTCCAAGTCATCCAAACTCAGACAATTAGTGCTAGTCCACCACCGGCTTGCCCCAAATTGCCTTCTCCACGCCGGGGTAGAAGTGCGGATTTGCTGCCAAGGCGTAGCGTGCAGCTCGCCCTTGTAGAGGAACCGACCTTCCTTGCCATGCTAGAAAAAGCTTCTTTCTGCAAGAAACTCAATATGGAAGGCAAGATCATCAAGTAGCAGAGCGAGCTTCTCCCAGTTGAAGAATTTCTCGAGATTGGCAATGAGGCCATCTATCCCTTGCCATGCAAAGATGTCGTGCAGCTCGCTTCTACATGTGACATCTCGGCTGCTCAGGTCAACAAGGTGCTCCACAATGCTTAATATTACACATCTATCATATGCCCCGGCCTTCTTCATTGCCTTATGTTTGGTTTAACAAAATCAAAACCCTAGTCCTCATGGTAAAGAGTTCTATTCCTTTGTTAGCCACTCTATTGGTGGGTTATTAAGTTGTACTCCTGTTCCTTGTTTATGCTTCTTCTTTTTATTTGTTGGCCATGTTGCCACTCAGCTGTATCCCGTTCCATCTCCTTCTTTAAATCATCTAGTTAGGTTTTTTGTTGTGCTTATGGTTTCACTTCTTGGTGCCCCTCTATTGGTTAAATCTCTTTATCTTATCCTGGAGTGTGCGTGGTCATGGGTGCCCAGCTAAATTTACCGATGTTAAAGAAGGCATTGCCTTTGTTTCTCCTTTGATAGTTTGTATCCAAGAATCTAAGTTGGATGACATGACTTTTTTCAAATCCTATACTTTTCTCCCTCCTTTCCTACACTCCCTTCACTTTCTCCTCTCCATTGGCTTGGTCATCGGTATAATCACTACCTGGGATGAGCAGGATTTTGAGTGCACTGACATTTCTGCCAATTCTTTCTCCTTGACTACAACCTTAAGCTCTAGGGTTTTAGACCTTTGCTTCTTGGTAACCAATGTCTATGGTCCGTGTGCTGTGGCAGATGAACAGGCCTTTCTAGACGAGATCGCTGACTTGGGCCCAACATTATATAGGTCGTGGGCAATAGTTGGCGATTTCAACCTCTCCTTACAGCCCTCTGACCAGTCCAACTCCAATTTCAATTATAGTGAGGCCTTATGCTTCTCATCTCTCATCAACTCCCTTCAGCTATTGGTAATCCCTCTGCTTGATCATCTCTACACTTGGTCTAATCAATAGCCCACCCCCTCCTTGGTTAGGTTGGATAGGGCTTTTCGTAACACCTAATGGAGCTCTTTGTTCTCGAACTCAACCCTTTCCTTTGCGACTCGCTCGACTTAAGGCCATGTGCCCATCTACCTTTCTACGTACATCCATGGCCATTCCTAAGCCTTCTATCTTTTCTCTTAACAACCACCTTCTTCAACTCCAACCTTCCAAGCTTGCATCACTCAAAATTGGCTAAGTGTAATGAGTCTGATGCATCCCTACGCATACGGGCTAGTTGTGCCACAAGCTCAAAAGAGTCCAGGTCACAACCAAGTAGTGTACCAAATAGGCCAAATCCCTGACCACTATAGCCATAATTTGCAAAACAGTCATCTCGGTCTTAGATAAAATGGAATAACTGCACCCATATCCCCTCTAGAATTCCACCTCCGGATCCTAACTCAGCTCTCACTCCATCGGCATAGCACCCTCAAAGCTGCGCATTGGCGCAAACACGCTAAAATCCACGATTGCATCCTCGAAGAAGAAAACTCCTCCTACTTCCATATGTGTGCCATGATACACCTACGCAAAAACCAAGTAAAGATGCCCAAAATTGACGGAGCTCGCATACAGCTAAACAAGAGCTTCTCTATGACTTCTTCAAGTCTCTCATTGGGAGTCTTGTTTCTTGCTGCTTCAACTCTGACGTGGATGCTCTACTGTCTAACTCAACCCTCAACACCTCCTAAGCTCACAACCTTATCGCATTCTTCTCCAGTGATGAGATTAAGTAGGCCCTTCTCAGTATGGATGAGAATGCGAGTCCTCGGCAGGCCTTTTATAAATTTAATTGGGAGCTTGTGAAGAATGAACTTACTAATCTTATGTCGAATTTTTTCTCTTCCACGGTGGATCTTCTGTGTATTAACCAAAACCACATTGTACTCATGCCTAAAAACCTAGGGTCACTCAATCCAACCAATTCTGTCCAGTTTCCCTTCAAATTTGTTGTCTTAAAATCGGCTCCAAGTGCCTCACCAATTGTTTACAGCCTTTGACCCCTTACCTAGTTCACCAGGACCAAGCTGGCTTCATCAAAGGATATTGCATTTCAAAAAAAAATATGCTGCTGACATTGTCAATCTTGCTTTAAGCATTGTGCCCCTTCTATTGTCCTAAAACTAGGCTTCCAGAAGCTTTTGACTCCATTTCCTGGGAGTCGCTTCACTAAATTTTGATCGTGAAAGGTTTCCCTAACCTCTGGTGCAATTGGATTGCAAATCTTAACTCCTCTAGTCAATGAGCGGTCCTCCTCAATGGTCAACCTAGAAGCTGGATCCAATGTTGGCGGGGATTGAGTCAAGGTGTTCCCTTGTTCCCCTATCTTTTTACCTGGTGGCTGATGTTCTCCAGCAATTTTTTTGCAGGATTCTCTTGACGACCTCATTGCTCATCCCCCTAGTTGATTCCCTTTCTTGCCGGGTTCTTCAATACACCAATGATACTCTCATTATCATTCGTGCCAACGAAAACCACCTTCGAAACCTAAAAGCTATCCTTCTAGAATTCTCTACGGCAAGTGGCCTTCACATCAACTTGGACAAAAGTATCTAGGGTGCTCGGTTTCTTCCTTTCCTTAAACTTATTTAGGTTTCCCTCTTTCCACTCATAAACTTCTTAAAGCCACTTTCAATCCTATCATCGCTAAGGTCGATCAGCACCTAGCCAGCTGGTACGACAAAATGCTCTCTCTTGCGGGAAGGAGGGTTCTGGTAAAATCAGCACTTCATGTTATGCCGACTTATGCCATGAGCACTATCATCCTCCCCATTGGAACTATTCAAGAGATCAAGAATTTTTGTTGAGCTTTCTTTTTGACTGATGAGGACTACATGCAAGGTTGAATGGACAGAAGTGTGCTCTCCTATTGTTAGGGTTTAAATGTCTCCATACTCAAAATGTTTGCCTCGTCATGAAGTTGCTCACCAAAGTCCAAAATCTAGGTGGCTTCCCTTGGGAATCCTGGTTGAGACCTAGGGGACTCACACCGTGTTGACTCCATCGTGTGGAAAGATGTCATCTTCGACTTGTCTTCTTTTTGCTCTGTCACCAGAGTGAATTGTCGGCAATGGCGCCTCTACCTCCTTCTTGTTTCACCTTTGGAATGGCTCAGTTACGACGGCGACTTGGTTTCCGGCTTTGTTCTCCTACTCCTCAACGCCTCGGTTTCTTGGGTCCTCTCTTGATCTCATCCTAGGTCTACAACCTACGCTATCCAACTCAGTCTCCCTTGAACTTCGTAACTCCCTAGCTTCAGTTAACTTGAATTTGCAGGTTTGGACTCCCCAGATTAGTCACCTCGATGGAAGCCTCTAACCTCAAAGATGGCATATTCGTTGTCCTTCATTGGTAAGCAGGATTATCCCTTCACCTCGGCAATTTGGAAGAATTTTGCCACAAATAGGTGCAGGATATTTATTTGGCTTGCTCACTGCCAACACCTCTTCACTAGCGAACGTCGGTTTCCCTGGGGAATCGCATCTTCAGAGGCCTGCCCGTTTTGCCCTCTATCGCAGACTATACAACACATGCTACTCCATTGTGATTCTATCCGACAGATTTGCGATGCTCTGTGGCCTTGCACAATGATGCCACCAACTGTCTCTCCTTGTAGGATCTTTGGGGCGATCGCCTAAGCTACAAAGTTCAATCGACTATTCTAATTGTTGTCCTTTGGAATGTATGGAAGCGGTGCAACGTCAAAGTCTTAAACAACATAGAAGAAACTCCCTCTCTAGTCTTGCGTTGTTTTGTAGAAAATCTCCTCCTATGGTCGAACCATTGCACAAATTATATGACTGGGGGGTGAGGTTCAGTCACCTGGCAAAGGCTATGTAACACTATGTAATTCCTCCCCTCACATCCCTCCCTCCACTGTAATTATTCCTTTGTAAATTGATGGAAAAAAGGATCAAGTTGGCCATCGTCTGCCATAGTTCCGTCAAAAAACTTTCATCTCCTCTGTAGCTAGGGCTGATCTTCAACTACAAGGGAACATGTAGAATTGTGGGTTTTGCTCAAAAAATGTAGAACTGCAAGTTCGCACAAGGCGCCTCCCCTTTTCGGTCCAGCTTGGGGCGTGCTTTCGCTTCTCTTGCCATCGGCAGCACGATTTGTTTTGGGCGCTAGTCTTCCACACTCAGCCTGGCTTCTCCTTCTCGCAGCTTCACATAGTGGCACATGTGAAGAATAGCGGGCATACCCAAGTTGATCTTTTGTCGGTTGGCTATACGGCTATACCCATATGTTGTAGTCATTGGGCTCTACCCATATGCTGTAGCCACTAGGCCGCATGCGTGGACAATAGCTAAGGGTCGTTGACTCTCTCCAACTCAATGGTATGCATTTTGGGACTTTCTTTTCAAACGTTCAGATGAATATATACTTTTAAAAAGTATTCTATTCATGTACCACTACTACGAATAAGGTCATCCCTGATCGGCCAACGCTGACAGGCTGCTCGCAACCCATTAGAAGTTCCACATACCTCTGCTGGCGGTTGGTGATCTGTCAGTTATGACATTACCACGAGCTCAAATTTGTGTCCCGATACGAGACTGTTGACAGGCCGAAAATACCCGTCAATGATAACTTCTTCATGCGGTTGAATTTTTTCTCGCAAGATGATACCACTGATGATCAACAAAACAAACCATCTATGATGATTATCACAGACTGGCTCAGTCTCTTACCCGTTAGTGGTATGTTTTTCACATGAGTGATAGTTGGACTTATGATCTAGTCAGTGATGTACCATACAATACACAACCCATCAGTGGCATTTATTGACATGAACGATGGTTCAACTTTGATCATCAGTGATGTATCACACATTTTTCGAGCTGTCAATGATGCTCACGAGACAGGAACACGATTAAATGCAGCAAATTCTTCACATTGAAATTGCAAATTCATTACACCAAAGCCCACATTTTTACATGCATTACAGCAAAATCCTCGTGTTCTTGCTAGCTATGTGATCGTACGCCTCTTGCTTGGCGGGCCTTCAGCATCATAGATTTCGGACTGAGCCATAGAACCATCGGAGACGTGGCCGCCGCCGTCGTTGTCGTCAGCCTCCTCCTCCTCCACCTCCTCCTCCTCCTCCTCCTCCTCCTCCACCTCCTCCTCCTTCTTCTCCTCTTCCTCGTCAGATTAGAACCATGCCGCTTCCTCGTCGGTGGAGTCATCGGCGCTGATCAGCACCTCGTTGGTGACCACCTGCTCTGTTGGCTCCTCCACTTCCTCTTCCTCGTCCTCCTCTTCCTCGTCATCCTCATCCTGCTCTTCTGTCTCCTCGTCCTCCTCCTCGTCCTCTTCCTCGTCCTCTTCACCCTCCACACAGGGTGGTGGCAAAGAGGCATCATCCATCCACGCCGCCATCTCCTCGAAGAAGTCGGTTAGTCCGTCGGATGAGACCTCCATCTTCGAGGAGAAGTCCGTCAGCCCATCGGAGGTGACCTCCGAGGAATAGTTCGACAGCCAGGAAGAAATCACTAGTACAGAAATAACCATCCCAAACGGTTTGAAATGTTGCATCCGAAATGGTTTTATGAACCATCACCAATTGTCTGTTGCGGATGAGGGGTCATATCCCAAACGGTTCTGTGGCCGCTTGGGAAGAGAGGCACATCCCAACGGTTAATAAAGCAGAAGCGTGTGGGATGTTATATACATCCCAATGGTTAATATAGAAGAACCGTTTGGGATGTCATCCACATCCCAAACGGTTAATATAGAAGAAGCGTGCGGGATGTTATCCACATCCCAAACGGTTAATAAAGCAGAAGCGTGTGGAATGTCATCCACATCCGAAACGGTTAATATATGGAAACCGTTTTGGGATGTGTACCACATCCTAGATGGTTAATACGGAATAACCGTTTCGGATGTGTAGTCATCCCAAACGGTTTCCCTATATTAACCGATTCGAAAGTGAATTTACAGCAGGAAGAATAATTTGTTTTTTTGGCTAGCAACCTGCATATGCATTAGAATTTTAGCAGAATTCATATATATGATAACATTTCATCAGAATATCCAGCACATACTAGAACTGCACATTTTATTCACATAACCATCCATCCAAACATTAATCCATTACAAAAATGCATCCACACTTGAATCAATTGCGAAATCCATTATAAGTACCAAAATGCATTACAAAATCCATTAGAAAGTATGAATTAACATCAGCTAAGGACTGTGGAATGGTCCTTTTGGAGATAAGACTTTCACTTCAAAGAAATAGGTGAATTGCCCTTGAATCTCTGCGAGGTTGGGCTCCTTCATCAACTTTGATCCCATTGAAGAAAAAGCTACAGCTAGTAAGTTAAATGTCGTGGCTATAGCTAAAATGGCAAGAAATACTAATAACTTAAGAGAAATTAACCTGCGTTATCCCCTTAACGTCTTTGATCTTCTTTGAAACAGTGATGACTTTCATCATGTAGTGGCAAACATAACAGGCACAAAGGTTGGTTCCTGCGGGTTGCTGGGCAACCTGGAAAAATTAAATCTCAGGCATATTAGTAATGGATAGAATTTTTTGGGAACCTAGATGATATCGAACAGTTATATATTTAATCAGGGAATACCTTAATTTCAAAATCATGACGCCAAGTCTTGGCATCTCCTAGCGCTGATCTCCCTCCACGAGCAACGGCGTCGAGTACCCTAAGTGATTACAAAATTTAAGCAAATAGTACAAGAAAGAAAGAATAGAACTAATTATAGACAAAACGAAATGTGGTCTACCACCTGTCGATGAATCCGTGCATTGATGAGTAGTCATGAGGCTTATAGGGATCAAGGTATGCTACCCTTTTATCTTTCGGCATGAAGACAATCTAAATCCAATGAAAGCTGCCAAAGTTTTTCTCCCCGGTCACAACTCATGCAGCCCATGTTGTATAAAGTATAAATATGTGAAGTATAGTGTATAACTTACAACGCATTGTATGGAAGCATTACAAAGTGTTTGTCCTGATGAGTCATCAATGCGTGTACCAGGTAATTGTGGACGAGCTGAGGATTACCGACGATGCTTTGTGCAGAGACCAACTGTGGGTCGATGAAACCCACCGGTTCTTTCCTTACTTTGCATTCATCGATCATGTGCCTAAGTATTGAAAGTAAGAGTTAATATGTATGCATTTAGTTGCATAATGCTTGAATGGACACAATGATCATGAAATACGTACAATGTAAAGCATCTCATAAGGGAGGCGTCGATTTCTCGAAGGTTGAAGAGGAGGAACAAGTCCTCGAAGCCTACCGTGCAATCACCCGCTTGGTGGAGGAAGTGCTCCGGCTTGAAATACACAGGTATACTAACTTGTCTTGCCGCGCCCTCCCTGTTGGAGACGTACATGTAGTACGCATGGAATTTCTGGCAAATCAAACCTGCACGCGCGAGTTGTTCTTGTCCCAGCAACGGTTGGCCACGCAAGTATTTCGGGCCTACGCTCAAGGGAGGGAACATTTTGTTGAACTCCTCATCGGTTAGCATGTTCGGATCCTTGGTAAGAGATTTTGCTTTGCCCTTTCCTTTGCCCTTTGTCAAGATCCTTGCACCGTCTTTTTGGCTGTAACCCTCACTGGGGGGTGCCGGTAGATCAAACTCGCAAGCGAACTTGGAAGGTAGCACCGGTGATGCTGGTAGCTGTAGCTGATCTTGGATGTTGGCAGGTGGCTCGACAAGCATACTACATGGTTCATCAGGCCTCTCTAGGGGTACTGACAGCTGCAGCTGATCTTGGATGTTGGCAGGTGGCTCGACATGCAGCCTCGGTGACACTGGTACTGTGTCCTCCAAGACTATGTCCTTCTCGGACCACTGGATGAATGACCCAATTGTGTCTCCCAAAGTCTGCATGTCGTCATCCGCGCTTGCATGGAATAGCGGGGCTCGCATGAATTTGAGGTCACACTGTCGACGGTGCACCTAGCAAAACCTGCCGCCATCGCCACACCGTGTATTGTACCCACTTGAGTGGGCAGATACACCAACCCGGAAGCAGCCTTCAAAGGAAAACCCAATTGGGCTATAATCACTTGGAGCTTGCACTTCTTCGGCTCGCTAATGCCATCGACTGCATACGTTGCGTTGGTATCATTGAGACATTCAGGTCCAGCTGATGCGCAGCTACTTCGACGGGCACCGGGGCTGGGGTGTCCACGACTTTCTTGTTGTGTTCTCAACCTTTCCTCCATGGCATCCCTCTCCTGTGTCAATCTAGCCGCGAGCATCTGTTCAAACTCGAGCATAAGTATTTGACGGAGCTCGGATTTCATCCACTCACTTTTGCGATCCGCTTTGGCTCTTTTCCATTCTTATCTCAACTGTTCTTCGAGTGGGAATGCCTTGCTATGTCTGACTAGGAGCCCTTGACCACGAGTACGGCCTGGGTGCTCCTTCGTTCCCAAACTGGCTATGAGAATGTCGTCAGCCCTAACGGACTGGAAAGAGCCTTGGGAAGCTTGAACACTCAGCTCCTTCTGCATAGAGCAACAGATAGTACGTAAGTAATCATTATGTTATTAATTTACATACTACTAACTCGGATGACCAGGTTTATGATAGGTTATCGATCATTCTAGGTGTTGGTAAACTTCTTGGTCGGTAGGGTTTTGGAAGGTTGTTTGACCCGAAGAGCTGGTAGTAGACCTCCCTCTACACCAGTATCGAGCGCGCTCCGTCTCGACATCAGCAAATGGTGGATCGGTGCCCTAAAGGCGTGCTTCTTCATCCTCCTTCTCCCACTGTCTCTTTTTGCCATAGTATCCTTTCGTGCCCATTCTGTGCGGGTGTTTGTTCTTTGCCACTAAAGCCTTTTGTTCCTCACTTTTGCACGAAATTCAGATGCCATCTTCATCTCCACAAATTTATCCCAGTCTTCAGGTGTAATCATCGGTAAGGGCCAAAGGGCTCCTTTTGTTCCTGGACAAATTTCTTGTTCAACACATGTTTCCAATTCTTCCACGAACCGCAAGCCTTTAGCTCCGTGGCTCATCGCGCATCCGTGACCCATCTCTCGGGCACCATGAAGATTCCATTATCTCGTCCACTAATAATCTGTGTTCGTCCTTGTTACTTACTTCTAGTCACTTAACAGGATGCTGACCCGACCCCTCGCGACCACCCCACATATGGTCCTAAATTTTTTCATAGTTTTTTCCGGTTCTATAGGAGCCCCAGATTCCTCGTGGATGGCCTACACTTCGAAGAATCCCTTCGGCTTCATTGAGGGTTTTCTAGGATGGCGCACTGACTTTGCCAAGGAGTCAGACTCTCGCGACGTCTGTTCAACAGGATCTCTAGCCGCTGTCTGCTCATTGGACCTCCTCGGAGAGGCATTATCGAACGACATCTAGTGAATCAAGTTATGTTAAAACAACAGTGTACCAAGATATCCATAAGCACATATTCTAATACCGCTAGAACAAACATGCAGGAGTCCACATGTTTAAATGCTGTAAGAAAAATAAACATGGTGATAGTGCACAATGTGCTCCGACTAGAGCTCCAAATCAAACTAACACCAATTCTAGTTCGAGTTATACTGAAAACTACTATGCAGTTTAGGAAACCTAATGAACCATATTACCACTACTCTGATTCCAATCAGTCATATAATACCTAATAACTGAGATTAACTATTCTAGCAGTACCAGACAGAGCTGTTCATAAGCCCACATTGACCTTCTTACCGGGACAGTGGGCGATGGAGTGGAAGGCAACCGACCAGCTTGGAGGGCGTTCACGTGGGCACTCGAGGCAGGGGAGGCGGTCCTCGGAAATGGAGACAATGACGATGGCGCTCGGTCCTAGGGGCGGGCAATCGACGACGGCGAGGGCGGTCGGTCCTCGGGCATGCGCCGGTAAGGAGCTCCAAGGGGGCCGGCGGCTTGAGCCCGGGGCAGATGTTGAAGACGTCAACGTTGGTGGCGGGAAGCGGTAGCAGGTTGCGTCAGGCCCGGGAGGCGGCGGCGGTCCGGGTTGTGGCGAGGGCAATGCCGCCGATTAGGGCTCAGACTCGGGAGGCGTCGGCGGAGTGCGTCAGCCTCGGGATGCGGGGCCGGCGTCGTTGCCGATTAGGGCTTTGGGTCGGGAGGCGGCCGTCGCGCTAGGGCTCGGGTCGGAAATAAGATCACTCAGAATATGAGGGAGGGCCGCGCGCTGCGGAATTTTAAGGGACGCACATCCCAACGGTTTTTGTGTCTTAACCGTTTGGGATATGGCACACATCTGAAATGGTTTCGTGTCTTATCCATTTCAGATATGTCCCGCATCCCAAACGGTTTTTTTGTCTTAACCGTTTGGGTTGTGGTACACATCCGAAACGGTTTTGATGTAAAAACCGTTTGGGATGAGGTACACATCCCAAATGGTTTTTCTGTCTTAACCGTTTGGGATGTGAATTTCCAGCAGGATTAAATATTTTTTTAGGCCAGTAGCCTACATATGCATTAGAATTTCACAAGAATTCGTACAGACCATAACATTTCATCAGAATAGCCAGCACATAGCAACTGAGTTCATTCATTCCACAAATATATAATGCATTGAATCATTTCCACAAATATGTGCTGCATTGATTCATTTCCACAAATGTAAACCTAACTCCACAAATTACATATGTAGCATTCGTTGATTAATCACTCATTCTAGTAGCTTATTTCCTTTGAACACTAGCCCTTTCGAGTGATCTTCACGTACATAGCATGTTTCTTCAAGTTGTTCTTCCTCGACCCTTATGCGGTCTCAATAGGTGACAAGTCGTCGAATTGGTTGTATTCATCCTCGTCAACCACATTCTCAACTCCGACGATCCTCCTTTTCCCACACAACACCACGTGCTGCTTCTTATGTGTGATGTCTTTTACGTAGAAGACTTGGGTAACTTGGGTGGCAAGTACGAAGGGTTCGCTTTTGTACGCGGCTCGGTTGAGGTCGACATACGTGACGCCGTACTTATCAACCTTCACATATTTTAGATTGACCCATTGACACCAGAACAAAGGAATCTTGAAAAACACATAATCAAGCTCCCAAATCTCCTCGATCATCCCGTAATAGAATTCTTTTTTCCCAGATGTATCTCGGGCTTCTATGCAGACAGAGCTGTTCAGGTATATGCTCTTCGCATCTTGGGCCTTTGTGTAGAAAGTGTACCCATTTATATTGTATCCTTGCCAAGTTTGAACTGTAAATGTAGGCCCTTTAGCCAACCAGGTCAGCCCCGATGATTCGCTTCTTAATCCATTGGTTGAATATCTTGTTGTGCTCTTTCATCCTCCAACCATCTGTCGCTTTCGGATACTCCTCCCTTAGCTTGCCACATGTTCTACAATATAAGGGGACACTAAGGTCATGTGTTGCAAGATCGTGAAATGGGCTATAGCAGGTGCTTCCGCATCAGGGGTGATTGCTTTCCTTCCTATGGTCCCGGTTCCGCCAAGTCTCCCCTCATGGTGAGGACCAAGGCACACCAATCGGGTGTGCTTCAGCCACGTAGTTGATGCAGAACTCAACAACCTCCTCTGAAGTATAACCTTCGATGATACTGCCCTCTGGACGATTTCGGTTCCGAACATAGTGCTTTAGAATTCCCATGAAACGCTCGAATGGATACGTGCTTTGTAGAGACACCGAGCCGCACATCTGTATCTTGTGCACGAGGTGAGTAATGAGATGGACCATGATATTGAAGAAACGATGGTGGGAAGTACATCTCAAGTTGACAAAGAGTCTTGACCACCTCGTCTTGCAGATCACCTAGTGAAAGAGGATTTATGACCTTCCGAGATATTGTGTTAAAGAAATGACACAACCTCATTAGTGCTTCTCGGACATCAATAGGCAGAATATTTCTAATAGCCATTGGGAGCATTTGTGTCATCATGACATGGCAATCATTAGACTTCATGCCAATTAACTTCAAGTCTGCCATGGAAACAAGATTCTTTATGTTCGCCGAGTAACCGGACGAAACTTTAACGGTACTGATGATGAATAGTACGGTTTCCCGTGAATTAGGGGTATCCGTATATAGAATCACAGGATTTTAGGAAGGTACAGCTTACCCGGTAAGGATCCCTGGACGGCAAGGTAACCCCTCTCAGGAAGGGAAGACTCCCCTTAAACTAGGAAGTCAATCCCGACGTTTAAGGAGACCAGAGTCCTACTCGGATGTAAGTCCACATCCGGTACGACCCTGGGAACCCCCTATATAAGGATCAGCAATCCCATAGGGGAGGACAGGTCCAACAGGTCAATCTAGTCGCAGCACAAGCAGCATAGGATCTCAGGAGGCGAAGCCCTAGAGGACCCGCCGCCTCGAAGGAGTCGAGCCCCGCGGTTTAGCATAGATTAGTCTACGATTAGGCCTAGGGTAGCCACTAACATACACCCCCATTGTAAAGCGTGTTCTCCATCAATATATAGCAACAGGACGTAGGGTTATTATCCTGAGGGAGGCCCGAACCTGTATAAAAACGGCTGTCCTGTCACGGACC
>JAGXJF010004291.1:0-77237 GCA_019208055.1 Stipa capillata | reverse complement strand
TTTTGTGTTTTGTTTTATTTTATTTATATTTTGTTCTTTTGTTTTATTATTTTGTTTTGTTTTATGTTTTATTTTGTGTTTTTGTGTTTTGTGTGTGTTTGTGTTTTGTTTTATTTTATTTTGTTTTTTGTTTTTGTGTTTTATATATATGTGTTTTTTTATGTTTTATTTTTTTTTGTATTTTGTGTTTTATTTTATTTTTTTTTATGTATTTTTTTTATGTTTTATTTTATGTATATTTTGTTTTGTTTTTTTTGTTTTGTTTTATGTTTTATTTTTTTTTGTGTTTGTATTTTGTTTTGTTTTATTTTATATTTTTTTTTATTTTTTTGTTTTGTTTTGTTTTATTTTGTATTTTGTTTTATTTTGTTTTATTTTATATTTTTTTTTTTTTATTTTGTTTTATTATTTTATTTTATTTTATGTGTTTTGTATTTTGTTTTTTTTATTTTATGTTTTGTGTATGTTTTTTTTTTTTATATATATTTTGTTTTATTTTGTGTATATTTTATTTTTATTTTATTTTATTTTATTTTTTTTTGTTTTATTTTATATTTTATTTTGTTTTGTTTTTTGTTTTATTTTATTTTATATTTTATTATTTTTTTTTATTTTATTTTATTTTATTTTATTTTATTTTTATTTTATATTTTATTTTATTTTATATTTTTTTTTATTTTATATTTTATTTGTATATATATTTTATTTTATTTTATATTTTATTTTGTTTTATTTTTTTTATTATATATATTTTATTTTATATTTTTTTTATTTTATATTTTGTATTTTATTTATTCCCTCTTTTATTAACCGTGTTAATCGTGCATCATGGCATTTATATTAAGTTAAGAAAATGCGTAAGTTTTTGAAATTTTTGAGATAGCAAGAAAAGGGCGTAAACGGGATGGAATTGCTAGGGTTTTAACCTCGGGTTTAAAAGCTTTTGAGTGCAGTGCACGAAGGAAATCCTTTGAAGCTCTAGGAATTTAATTTGGAGATGCTGCAAATTGGAGCTATAGGAAAGGAGAAAGTTATGTTTGAAAATCATCTAATGTGCAAGAGAAACCAAATTTGAAATGGAAGCAGAAAATCAAATAGAAATAGAAATAACAAAAACCCTAAATCTAAACCTAATTCTAAACCCTAATCCACCCGCATGGGCCTTGTCTACCGGCCCATTTCTCTTTCCCCCGGCCCAACCCGCCACCGCCTCCCCTGGTTTCCTTCCCTCTTAAGCCACCGACGCCCCCTAATCCCTATCCCCTTCCGCCGGCCACACCCCCTACCTTATCCACTCACCCCACCGCCCTCTCTTGCTCTCTCTCATCAGCAGCTCGCCGGCCTCTTCTCCGTTCCCTTCCACCGTCCCGGTGCTCCCCTCGCCGCGCCTCCGCACCACCCCGCCCTCCCGTAAGCTCGCCGCGCCGCCCCCTTGCGCCGCTCCGCTCTCAAGCCATCGCCGCCGGTCTCCTTCCCTTCCACCCCGCCGCGCTCGCCTGAGCCTCCGCTCGCCTCGGTTCTCGCCTCCCGAGGAGCTCACCGGGGCCACCCAAGCCGCCCCGGCCTTCCCCGCTCCACCGCGCCTCCGGTGACCCGCCCCGTTGCTCCAGTCCGACGCCCGCGCACCGCCTCCACCCAAGCCTCCCCGCCGGAGCCAAGCGCCGCCGTTCCACCGGTAGGTCCCGTCGCCGCGCCGCCGTCTTGATTCTCCCCGGGGACCCCGTCGCTCCGGCGGCGCCACCCCGAGCAGCCACCGCGCCGGACCGAGCCCCAGTGGCCGAGCTCCCGACCGGTTGAATTTGGGCCCTAATGCCCTTCTTAATGGTGGTTAAGACATCTTAATGATGCAGCACAATTAATAGCTAATGAATGCTGCCGACCTGATTAATACTAATCATCAGATAACTAACCAGTGGAGTTAATGCTCAGCTTTTAAAACTCTCCATGCATGCTAGGGATTTCGATTCCGACAGTTTAATGAGGATTCTCCATGTTAATCATTGAGTAATTAACCCTAACCAGCTATTAAAGGGCATATTAATGGTTCTCAGTATATTTAATAAACTCTTTAAGTTGTCTGTATGACATGAGGACCCCACACAACAGGATTTAAAGAAAAGAAAGAAAAGAGTAAAGAAAATGGCAACCTATGACATGTGGGTCCCACCCAGTAAGAAATTAAAGTAAAAGATTAACTAAAATGGAGATTAGGACAAGTGGGCCCCACTTGTCAATGACTCAGTCAATCTTGGTCAACTTTGACCAGTAGGGCCCACATGTCAGCCTCTGCTATTATTGAATTTCTTTAAAAGATTATTTTTGCTGAGAAAAATAAAACAAAGGGTGAAAATGGATTAAATCTTGTAAAATTCACAGAAAATTCATCTTTAATCAGAAAAATGCAAATAATATATCAAAATGTTCAGAAAAATAAAATCTATTCAAAAACATCATTTCCATCCATGTTTGCATGCTAGGATTAATACAATTTGCTAAAAACTCAAATTAGGGTTTCCGATTAGCCGGAGGATTTTCGGATCGCGACATTTTATGCGTCCGGACTCCGATTAAATTGATTCCTTTTGTAGTAGTCTTTATTTTGCATCCTCTTCGTCATGGCATGCATTGCATCTCATGCTGATGTTGTGCATTTGGATATTTACGATTATGCCCTTGTTTCCGGTGTTTCCGTTTTTCCTCGATAGAGCCGGAGGATTCACAGGGCGATAGTCCCGAGCAAGAGCAGGGTGTCGTTGCAGAGCAACCAGGCAAGCAGCCCCTTTGGTCACGTTGCAAATCTCCTATTATTTACAAAGTATTAGTTGTTTTTAAATCATTATCATATGCGTTCAACTGCTATTTTTCCGCTAAGAAAGCCTTAGTCCGATGAGTAAGACTCACCTTGTCGCTTAAACAGCTCCACCACTAACCTAACCTATCTAGCATAGTCTAGTATCCACTGTTCGAATGCTATTAAGCTATTTATGCTTGGACATGCTTAGACTTGTAGAAGTCGTAATTCCTGGGTTAGCAGATGAATCAACACTGGGAATGGGTTACGTGGTAGGTGGGTGTTCACCGGGATACTAATGAACTCACTTAATCATATCTGGGTCTAGACGAGAGGCCATGGCTGGGAGCATGGTGGGTTGTCTCGTCTTCCCGCAAGGACCGGTTATCGACGTACATTGACCCAAGATTCGCGTACTTCTACACGGGTGGATTATGGGGCCACCCACGACTCACTAATTTGCTTAGACTTAGTGTATGAGCTGCATTAGTTTGCCGTTTCCATTTGCGTGTGCGTGAAAAAGGGGATGTGGTGTGTGGTCTCATATAAGGGTGGGGTGGACACACGGTCTGGGAGACCGGGGATGTACCTCGATTCACAACGCATGGGACCGTGTCGCAGTTACGGCCGGACTGATGCACATGGACTAGCCCGTACGGGTGGCTCATACCTAGGTCGACAGCATTGTAAAGGTCGTGTTCGATCACCCTCTGCTAGCACACCTCGTGAAGTGTGTACTTGGTAGCATTAAGAGACGATCGATGTGTGTAGGTAAAGATGTACACCCCTGCAGGGTTAGAACTGTTTGAACAGCCGTGTCCGCGGTTATGGACCACTTGGTAATTACCTGCGTCGAATTAGACAACTATAACCAATTCTAAAACTTGTCAACTCTAAGGACGTGGTTAGTGACAGCTTCCTCCCAGGGTGGTCGAGGATGGGTCGATGGGTTTTTCAGGTGTGGTGATCTGCAGTAAGGAATGCGCGAAGTGTTCGACTTGTCCCCTTTAAAAAGGTATTCTAGTAGTCGAATTTTAATCTACTTATTGTTATTGAAAAGGTAAACTTGGCTTTTCGCAACTAGTCCACAATTACCCCTTGTTGATACCTGGCACAATCACTACTACTTCCGCACTGTAAGTCTTGCGGAGTACAATTTTGTACTCACCCTGCTATTGTTGTTGTTTTCGTTGCAGAGGAAGCTACCCCTTCCGAGGGTGGTTTCTATTTAGAGCTCGACACCGACGACGCCTAGACGCTGGGAATCCCAGGCAGTGATCCTGCCTCTGGGGTTGGTATTTTGGTTTGTTTTCGCTGCCACTGTTGGCCCTACTGTTTGGCTTCGTAGCCGTTAATACTCTTCCGCTGTGTGTTTAAATCTTCGGATCCTTGTGTGTATGTATGTTTGTTAAGTTTCAAACTTATAATATTGCAGTTTCTGTCGTAGAGTCACTGCTATGAGATCTGGTTGTTTTCGCCTGCTCATGTGCCGTGCGTGTATGTGATGAAGCGCATGTTGCGGGTAGGACTTTAGAGTTTATATCATAGAGTCATTAAGTTTAATCACCCCTGTGAAGCGACTCTACTACTGAGAGATTGGGAACTATATCATCCTACTCCAGCCGTGCATTAATTTGCCGGGACGAGTTCGGGGTTGATGTTCCGGCTCAGTAGGAACAGAGTGAGGAGACCATATCACCCTACTACTCTGTGCTCTCGCCAGAGTAAGCTTTGGGGTTGACGTCTCGGGCTATTCGGAGCCATATCACTCCACTCCTCTTGGAATTGACACCCAGGAGTTGAGGTCGGGGTTGACGTTTCGACTTAGCGGGTGGTTTCTCTTAAGCCTCTCTGTTATGAATTCTGGGGTTCGACACCGAGTGGCCCTGTGGCACCTGAGGGTCAGCTGGATTGCTACCTGAGACTCAGGTAGGAAATAGAAATTGAGCTGAGCTCCAGACTTAGGAATGTTCTCCAGGATTTTTGAATGTGTTCAGCTGAGGTTCATGTGGAAGACTCAGCTGACAAGGTTTTCAATAGGATTACCAGAGAGATCTTAAGGATAAGAGATGAAAGCAATAGAGAGAGTTTCTTTTCAAACACAGCTTGCCAAACAATCAATCAATACAGAGCTAAAGCTGTGTTGAATTGAAATAGATGGTGAGATCCAACTTATCTAACCCAATGGTGAATCCATGAGTTCAATAAGATGCAAAATCAGCATGGTATCTATAAGACCTTACCCCACCTGAGATACAACCGAGACTCAGGTGGCTGACTCATGTAGAATGCAGAGAATGAAAAACCAGAAATGCAATCACGTGTACACGTGTATCATCATTTCCTCACTGCACATTCGAGATATCCATGATATTTAGCTCATGCCTGAGGGTACAGAACCTATTCTCATCTAAAGGCTTGGTGAAAATATCAGCTAGCTGAGCTTCGGTTCTAACATGGCACAGTTGGATATCTTTCTTTTCTACATGGTCTCTTAGAAAGTGATGTCTCACTTCTATGTGTTTGGATCTTTGGTGTTGGACTGGGTTGTTGGCTAACTTGATTGCACTTTCATTGTCACAGAAGAGGGGTACTTGAGACATAGATATGTTAAAATCCTTCAAGGTCTGCCTCATCCATAACAATTGAGCACAACACCCACCAGCTGCTATGTATTCGGCTTCTGCTGTGGATAGGGCTACTGAATTTTGTTTCTTGGAAGACCAGGATACAAGGGAACGCCCTAGAAATTGGCAGGTACCTGAGGTGCTTTTTCGGTCAACCTTACACCCGGCATAATCACTATCTGAATAGCCTACAAGCTCAAATGGTGCACCCTTAGGATACCATAGACCAAACCCAGAGGTATGAATCAAGTATCTCAGTATTCTACGAACAGCAGTGCGATGAATGTCCTTAGGATCAGCTTGAAAACGTGCACACATGCAAACACTCAACATTATATCAGGTCTAGATGCACATAAATACAACAAGGAACCTATCATAGACCTGTACTCCTTCTGATCAGTGGACTTACCTTGTTGGTTCAGATCAAGATGAGCATTTGCTTGCATGGGAGTAGATATTGACTTAGCTTTGTCCATGTCAAACTTCTTGAGGATGTCCTTGGCAAACTTCTCTTGAGAGATGAAGGTTCCCTGCTTGAGTTGTCTGATTTGCAGCCCTAGGAAGAACTTCAGCTCTCCTACCATGGACATCTCAAACCTTTTTATCATCATCTTGCTGAACTCATCACTTAGCACACAGTTAGTACTTCCAAATATTATGTCATCGACATATATTTGGCATACAAATAAGTCCTTGCCTTTAACTTTAGTAAAGAGTGTAGTATCAACAAGCCCAATTTTGAAACCATTATGTATAAGAAACTCCTTTAGGGTATCATACCAAGCACGAGGGGCTTGTTTGAGACCATATAAAGCTTTGTGGAGAACATATACATGATGGGGTCTTTTTGGATCTTCAAAACCAGGGGGCTGTTCTACATACACAAGTTCAGCAAGCTTACCTTGGAGAAAGGCACTCTTGACATCCATTTGATAAAGCTTGATGTTGTGATGATTTGCATAAGCTAAAAGTATCCTGATAGCTTCAAGTCGAGCTACAGGTGCAAAGGTCTCACCAAATCCAAGCCTTCTATTTGAGTGTAGCCTTGAGCAACCAATCTTGCCTTGTTCCTCACCACTTGGCCTGTAGAATCTTGCTTGTTGCGAAAGACCCACTTTGTTCCTATAATATTGTGATCCTTGGGTCTTTCAACAAGTGACCAGACTTCATTTCTCTCAAATTGGTTCAGCTCTTCATGCATAGCATTGATCCAGTCTGAGTCAGACAGAGCTTCACCTACATTTTTAGGCTCAAAGGTGGAAACAAAAGAGTAGTGAGCACAAAAGTTAGCAATACGAGAACGAGTAGTCACTCCCCTATTAATGGCACCAATGATTTGGTCTACAGGGTGATCCTTCTGCAGCCTGCTGATCACAGGGGGTTCTGGGTCAGCCGCCTGAGTCACAGCTGGAAGTGGGTCAGCTGGGTGTATCTGTGACTCAGTTGGCTCTTCCTGAGACTCAGCTGGGTGCATGGAGGCTTCTGAGTCCAATAGATCATTAGCTGGGTTGTACTCGAACTCAATGCCATTGACTTCATCCTGCTCATCAGCTGGGTCAGGTAGATTTGTAACTCCAGATGAAGCTTGCTCCTCAACTTGGGGCCTGACTTCACCTGTTGACTTGTGAAGTATATCTACCTTCCCTGAAATATCATTAGCAACTTGCCCATCTTGTGAGCCGTTAGATTCATCGAATGTCACATCTACAGCTTCTTCAACAACCTTAGTGTTGGTGTTAAAGACTCTGTAGGTGTGAGATTCTGAGCTATATCCAACAAATATTCCTTCATCGGATTTGGATTCAAATTTAGAGAGACGTTTGCCTTTCTTCAAAATATAGCACTTACAACCAAATACTCTGAAGTAGGAGACGTTTGGCTTCTTGTTGGTCAGCAGCTCATAAGGTGTCTTCTTTAGGAGTGGGTGAAGATATAGTCTATTGATGTTGTGGCAGGCAGTATTCACAGCTTCAGCCCAAAACCTTGCTGGTGTTTTGTACTCACTCAGCAGTGTTCTTGCCATCTCTATCAGGGTCCTGTTCTTCCTCTCCACCACTCCATTCTGCTGTGGTGCATAGGGACCAGAGAACTCATGCTTAATCCCATGCTTGTCCATGAAGGCTTCAACTCTTGAGTTCTTGAATTCTGTCCCATTGTCACTTCTCACTGCCTTCAAGTTGATGTTCCATTCATTTTGAACTCTGACAATGAGGTGCTTGAACCTTTTGTACACCTGTGACTTGTCCTTCAAGAAAAATACCCAAGTGAAACGTGACAAGTCATCTACAACAACAAAACCATACTTGTTACCTCCAATGCTCTCATATGTGGTTGGACCGAACAAATCAATGTGTATGAGATCGAATGGAGAAGTAGTGGTCATGATGTTCTTGGGTGGATGAGGGCTTCCAACTTGCTTTCCAGCCTGACAAGCACAGCATGGCTTGTCTTTGTTGAATTGGATCTGCTTCAGGCCTAGGACATGTTCTTCTTTACTGAGTTTGTTCAGCAGCCTCATTCCCACATGACCTAGCCTCCTGTGCCACAGCCAGCCTAACTGAGCTTTGACTATAAGGCAACATGGCACAGCTGCTTCTTGATCCTGAAAATCTACAAGATATAGCTTATCTACTCGATAGCCTTTGAAAACTTGTGAGTCATCTGTTAGTTTCTGGACATAGACCTCTTTAGGATAAAATGTGACTTTCATTCCAGCATCACATAATTGAGAAACAGATAAGAGATCATATGAAATAGACTCAACAAGCATTACTTCAGTAAGAGAATGTTCCTGAGATATAGCAATTTTACCACAACCCAATACCTTGCCTCTTGAATCATCAGCATAGTTGACATACTTGCAAGGAAGGTTATCTTTTCTTATCTCAGAAAACTGCTCTTTGCCTCCAGTCATGTGCTGTGTGCAGCCACTATCCATGACCCATTTTGTTCCACTGGAGGCAGAGCCCTGCACGATTAGTTTCGAGACTTAGGAACCCAAATAGCTTTGGTTCCCAAGTTAGCAGGTCTCTTACTGTAAGCATCAATAGCAGGAATAAGATTAACATTAGGGTTCTTAGCAGCTATGGCTTTAGAAAGCTTAGAGAACCTCTGAATCTTTCTCAGATTCTTATCTCCTGCAAACTCAGATGGAGGGGTTAGCAAATTTGCATTGCACCTGAGTGAGCTACCTGAGTTACAGGTGGCTTTCCCTGACTTCGGTACCCAACCGAGTGAGTCACCTGAGACACAGGTGACTACTGACTTTGGTACCCAAATGCTTGGTACCTTCTTGTACCTACTCCAGGGTCCAACATATATTGCCTCAGGCTTGCCCTTTTTCCCTGTCTTAAGCACATAGCTTGGATTAGAGGGAATTTTCACATAACCATCTGTCTTTCGATGGTTTCCTGCAAGAGAGTTAGTATCATATTTCCCTTTCTGAGGAACAAAGTGATTCTGCAAGTATTTCTTGTTAGTAGCAGAGGGAGTATATGAAGACTTGTTCTTTATAAGTGCAGGAGTGAAACCAAGTCCCCTTGTACCATTATTCTTTAGTACTAAGGTGGACTGAAGCCTAGCAAAGTTCTGCATGCCTATGTTAGCACTGCATAGGCCTATTCTCATGAGCCTTTTTAGCTCTTCATGCTCCTCCTTGAGCTCATTGTACTTTGCTGCATCAACAAAGTTAGTAGCAGTTGAAGTGCTTGATTCACTGGATGAATCTACAACAAACACTGTACTAGAAGTAATAGCATTGATGCGAGATGCACAGTTTAAACAGGTTTCTATAACAGTAGGAGGATTTGCATCAGGTGTAACAGCAGTGCAAGATGAGTGAGTTTCTTTGAGTTTATCATGCTCAGAGATTAGGAGCTCATGTGATAGCTTAAGTTTGTT
This sequence comes from Stipa capillata, assembly GCA_019208055.1. Lineage (NCBI taxonomy): Eukaryota > Viridiplantae > Streptophyta > Magnoliopsida > Poales > Poaceae > Stipa > Stipa capillata. Next base: position 67,918 of record JAGXJF010004291.1, on the reverse strand, counting down.
TTGAGCTTCCTGCAATAAGTAAACCTCCTCATCAAGATCTGCCTTAGCATCTTGTGCATTATCAAGGGACACCTGCATGTCAGTTAGTTTGTCCCTGAGAGAGATGTTTTCTTTTCTCTCTTTCCGAAGGAGCTTCTCTGTCCTGTCAAGAATATCCATTAGTTGAGCATAATCAGGGAAGTCATCCTCAGTCATTACCTTGCTGCCTTTAGCCATAAGGCATAGGGCTGGAGTCTCAGCATATGTAGGATCTGCATCCTTGTCGAAGAGAGAGTCTGACTCGGGTGCGCAGCTGAGTGACCCAACTGAGTCTTCTCCTGGCTCAGTTGGACTCCTGAGAGATCCACCTGAGACACAGATGGCTAACCCAGCAAGCTCAGTTTCTTCCTCTGACTCCTCCTCTGACTCTGAGTCATCTGAGACCCAGGCTTGTCCCACATAAGCTCTGGCAGCAGAGGTCTTCTTCTTTCTGAATATGGGAGGCTTCCCTTCTTTGTACTTCTTCTTGACAATGATCTCCTTCTTCTTGTACTTGCCATCCTCTTGTCTCTTGCTCTTTTTGGGACAGTCAGCAATGAAATGTCCTGAGTCACCACACTCAAAAGCACTTCTTGTCACTGAGTTGCTTCTTCCCTTTGAATCTATCAGCTGAGCCTGAGAACTTCTTCCTTCGATAGAACTTTCTGAAGTTCCGAGTAAGCATGGCAAGCTCATTCTCCTCATCAGTGGACATCTCTTCATCTGGATCTTCTTCTTCATCACTTGAGTCCCTGTGAGTGGCCACTGCCTTGAGGGCTATGTCCTTGTTCTTCCCAGAGGTGATAGCATGCTTCTTGGAGTGATTTAGCTCCATCTCATGAGTGAGCATTCTACCAAGGACATCTGTGGGCTTTAATCTGTCAAAGCCATCCTTTTCTTTCATCATCAGACGCAGAGTGTGATAAGGCTTGGGAAGCACAAAGAGGAACTTCTTGATCACATCTCCATCTTCCACTCTGTTGGACCCAAGGGCTTTCAGCTGGTTAGTGATCATGGTAAGTCTTGTGAAGATGGAATTGATGTCCTCTCCAGGTTGGTAATGGAAGTTGTCAAGTTCATGCTCCAGCACATCTTTCTTGGACCTCTTCAACGTGTCACTACCTTCATAGATGGCCTGAAGTGTGAACCATATATCTCTGGCTTCCTCAAAGGTGCAGACACGATTGAAGTCATGCTCTTGCAGTCCCATATAGATAGCATTGGCAGCTCTAGCATTGTTCTTGATGCTGATCTTCTCTTGATCAGTGGGATTGCTCTCATCAATCACATCAAGACCTGTTGTGACAATCTTCCATACATCTGGGTCAAGTGCAGTAAGATGCATTTGCATCTTCCGCTTCCAAAAGGCATAATTAGTACCATCAAACATAGGAACTCTACCCTCATAGTTCGACATCCTTTAGACTCTGGCTGTTAAGCCAATTATGAGCAACGAGGCTCTGATACCACTTGAAAGGGATCTCAGGAGTCGACTAGAGGGGGGGTGAATAGGTCGGCTCTAGAAATTAAAATGCCTAATGGGTTTCTCTTCTGGAGATAGGTCAATCCTAGAGAAAATATATGCAACTGATGTACGTAACTGAGACTCAGCAAGATATATCAGATAAACACCAGACACTCAGATAGAAAACTCAGCTGATGTAGAGCAAGTTATATTCAGAGCTAACTGAGTCTCAGGTATGAGAGTCAGGTGAGTGCATCAGATGATGTGAACAGGAAAGGTACTAGCTTTAGCAGGAGCTAACTGAGTCTCAGGTGAGGAAACTCAGTTAGTGTGCAACAAATAAAGGTGCTCTAGTGATCTAAGTATACATAGATATCAGAATAAGTATGAGCTGATCACAAGACAGAAAGTAAAGCGCACAATGATTTGTTTTACCGAAGTTCCTACTTCTTGCGAAGCAGTACGTCTCCGTTGAGGAAGCTGTTCTCACAGCCGGCACCAAAACGTGCTCTTTCCTCGAGTACCTTTCTTGTGTGGAATCCTTTTATCTTGCTGCTGCAAGACAGGCAGACCCGAATCGCCCTCACAGACTCTTGGTGGCAGCCACACAAGACTTGGCTTGCTCACCAACTCCAAGAGCACTCCCACTCTTGGAGGAACCAGTACCTCGAAGATTACACCTGAAGGACTAAGTAACTCACTCTCACGATGGATGCACGCAGGCAACACTCACTTGGAGACCTAGAGCTCTTTCTTTCTCAACAGGTTGCTTTCGGGTTAGAGGCAAAGGTTGGGTAAAGGTTCAAGGTTGAAAACCTCCCCAGGTTCCCTATTTATAGGGTCCCTGGCAGCTAGCCGTTACCCTCATGCCACGTCAGACAAAGAGCCACCAGACCTAACCTATCTGAGACTCAGCTAACGAGCACCTCTGGTAACCTACTAGCCACGGCTGAGCTACCCACCTGAGTCTCAGATGCCAAACTCAGGTGGACTCGGTTGCCTCAGGCAGCACCTGAGCACAACTCTGGCCGGCTCACTACAAGCCTACAACTGACCAGAGAGCAATGACCTCGCCAAAGTCCCTGACCAGCTCGCTTAGACCCTTGGCACTGGTTCCAAGCTTCTTCACCGAAGACGACTGCCCTTGTAGACGCACAGAGAACCCTTGGTCCTGATCCACCAGCTTCCTAGCTCCTCCAGGACTTATCAAGCTTGCATTCACGGCCCTTGAACTCCATCAAGCAACCATCACCTCGCTTGCCCTCGAGCACAGCCTCGGCTTCCTCGCAACTGTGCCTCAGGAACCTAGCTCAGCTGGTCCTTCTGACCTTCCCAGTTCCTTGCTCTTTTTAGGGCTCATCATCAACAGTTGTCTCACTTCAGCTTTCACCTGTCCATCTAATCCCTGTTCACACTCATTGCAAAACATTAGACACAGGTGAGGATTGCCAATAACCATCAAAACCAAACTCTGGGGCAAGATAGCCATCCTTCCAAGCTCCATGGGAGTGGATGCACTTTCAAAGAGGTCGAAGCTAAATTTTACCGAGCTACCATATTGACGGCTGGGAAGTGCTGGAGGAATTTCAAGCACAGACTTGTGAGAGACTATCTGAAGCAAGAGAAGTCACCTTGCCAGGCATACCCGGATGTTTCCGAAGAAGATTGGGCGGAGTTCTACGCCCTGAAGTCGTCCGAAGAGTTCCAGGCAGATAGCCAGAAGGGGCAAGAGCTAGCCAGGAGGACCAAGCACCCGCATTTTCTCGGTACCTTAGGGTACGTCGGTGCTAAGAAGAAGTGGGCGAAGGAGGACGAGGAAGCGGAGAAGCACGGTCAGCAGCCGGTGTTCTCGGATTTCAGCGACAGCCGAATCTGGGACTGGTGCAGGGCGAGGACGAAGGTGGATCCTCATGGTCAACGCGTCTAGACAAACCCTGGAGATGAGGAGGTCTATCAGAGGATGGTGGGGCTTAATGAGCAGGCGTCTCAAGGCTCGTTTGTGCCAAGTCGGGAGAAAGACATACTCTCCGAGGCCATCGGCACCAGAGAGCCATACGGACGCACCAGGGGTTTCGGTAATCTCGCAACATGGAGTAAAGCCTTCACCGGGGACACGCAGGAGGCACGCCGGCAGAGGAAGCGAGCAAGAGCTGAGCAGATGAAAGCGGAGATACAGTCATCCCTTGAGGCGCAGTTTGAGGAGAGAATGAGGGTGATGGAGGAGAGGCTTTCAGCACAGTACCTGCAGGACAGGGCGCCAGTCGCAATTAGCCCGGGTGCCCGCCGCAGTAGCTGCGCCTCGGGTGCCGAGGATTGTTCTCCCGTCGACCAGATTGGGGGTCCGACAAGGTGCAAGATGCAGATACAGTTCGCTACGACGAATTTCTCGATGGACGCCGCGTACGGTCAGGTCTGGCCATCTGCTCCTGGAACGGTGATACACGGTGTCCTGTTAACGCCAGGCTTCGCGCGAGTGCAGGTCGAGGCAATCAACCCGACCTTTGCTAACTGTCCCTTGCCGAACGCGTGAGATACTGATGAGATGTAGTTGCTAAGCGACGCGGTCGGGTCGTTCGTCCAGTGGCCGAAGAAGGACATAGTCCTGGAATCAGCACCGAGCACACCATCCGTTCCTCCATGCTCGCCGGATCAAGGGATGCTCAGCTTTTCACCGGTGGTTTCTCGATCTCCGCCGGAGGTTTCGAGGCAGCTCGTCCTTCCTCAGCCACTGCCGAGCCTGCCACATGTCGAGCTTCCACGTTGTTCGCTACCCCCTCAACTCTTGCCACTACCACCAGTGGAGAGCTCACGGCCAAGCCGTGTTCGAACGAAGAGTCAAGGGGCCACATCCAAGCTGAAAGTATACAAAGCCAAGAAGTCTGCTTCAAAACAGGCGGCTGATGTGGAGTATCCTTTAGCGGAGGTAGCTCTCCAGCACGTGCCGGGACAACCTATGGTTGACACTGACGTGAACCTGGGCATAGCCTGCCGGACGCTTCATGACCATTATCTCGATATGTCGAACAGGCCATTCCCAGATACAAGAGTCGGCGTCGTAGTCTACTTCACGGAGGAACATTTCAGGCATCGCCAAGGGAATATGTTTCCCGTGGATTTCTCGGACATCTTCAACATGATGCACTTCCGTGAGCTGGAAGCCAGTCTCATGAGATGCTTCACGCTGTAAGTCCTTACAACACAGCACCTATTTGTTTTATCACCGCTATATGCCTGCAATCTAAGTCGTTCTTCTCCTGTACTCAGATACATGATTGATCTTAGCGAAAGAAGAAAGCTTAAGAACTCTGTGGGGTTCGGCGACCCACATTTGATCTTGGCCCAATCCATCGTGTCAGATAAGAGCATGGTGCGGGATTACATTGTGCATTTACTCCATGAGTACTCCGCACGAGATTCCATCCAGGTTGCCTATAACATCGGGTAAGCCACATCTTTTGCAAATTCTCATGGTTCGACGGCTAAACATGTAATAACTTCGTATCGTATAATCAGGGGCCATTGGATCCTCCTCGTGATCGTGCCGAAGTGGAATAAGGTATGGTACCTTGATTCCATGAGGCGTAGCATTGACTACCACAAGCAAGGGTACGTGGACATCATGCGTCTACTCGACGAGTGAGTACCAAAACTTTCTACTTCGTCCATGCCTATTCTGTCTTCTTCACAAAGGAAACAATAGTTCGATGCTAATTGTTTTGAATCACCTAGAGCATTTGACACGTACGTCAAACATGGAGAGAGGCACAAGGAGGTCAAGAAAGGAGTGGCCGTCGAGTTACGTCATGACTCAAAGTTTAAGGTATTCTGTAATGTCCTTGACTCCTCGAACTAATGCCATCATACTTCTGCCCTCTATACCTAATCGATATTCCTTTTGTAGTGCCGGCAGCAGCCCGAAGGGACCGACTCCTGTGGGTATTACGTGTGTTTCCACATGCTAGCCCTTTGCAGCAACCCAAAGTACGGAGATCTAGCGGTACGAAACCATCGCCACTAACTAATGTCTAGTGTTTAATCATGCTATTCGCCCTGAGTGTAAGCCTCATGTTTTCAGGGAGCGACGCAAACCATGGGAATCAAACAGTTGGAAGATATGGACATGTCCCAGATTCAGTCGCACATCGCTAGCTTCCTAAACAACGAGGTCATTAGTCCCCAAGGACGCTTCGGTTCCTCAGAGGCATGCTAGGAACTTAGGATTGCGACTAGTTAGATCATTACTTAGGTTTCTAGTTAGGTCATTACGTACTTCATTGGTTGCGGAGTTGCTACTTCATTGGTTGCAAAGTTGTAGACTTTGTAGTTATCTTTCGAACTTGTGGTTTCAAATGACAAGTGCACTTGATGTTTGTAAATGTCGTTTACTTTTTCTCTCGGTGCTAACGTATATATGGGTGTCAAATAATTCTATCTTTTTCTTATGAATGTCACTATTTAACAAATGAGACTTTTTTATCAACAGCTATCGTGTACGGAGGCTGCGGCGAGTGGTTCTATTCATGTCAAGATGTTTACTTTTTTGAATTTGATCAATATCATGGATGTGAATTGAGTATATGTCACAAATGAACAAGTTTTGTAATATTACTTATATGTGTATGTGAATGTCTGAAGTTTATGTCTTGTGATTGATGCGAGAATGAATGATTGAATAGTGTGCTACGTAAATCTGTTGTGGACGTGCTGTGCTATAGAAAATTCATATGAACTGTTTGCTTTTTCAGGGAGGCTAGTAAATCAGGCTAAATAATGCCTGTTTAAAACCATATCCAAGGCGGTTGCAACTTATCTACCGCCTCGGATATCTCTAATGGAGGCGGTTAAGCTATCCTCACTGCCTCGGATAAGAGAGTTATCCGAGGCGGTTACGTTATTCTGACTGCCTCGGATAACAACTTATCCGAGGTGATTAAATTATTCTGACCGCCTCGGATAACTCCTTATCCGAGGCGGTTAAATTATTATGACTGCCTCGGATAAGGAGATATCCGAGGCGGTTAATAAAATGTAACCGCCTCCGATTTTTACTATCCGTGGCGATTGCCGTGTTTCAACCGCCTCGGATAAGTCTAATCCGAGGTGGATACATAACCGCCTCCGATGCATGCCCCCATATCCGCAACCACTCCGTCGAGGCGGTTGCTATAACCACCTCGGATGTGCTATTTCAACCGCCTCGGATATGGATTTCTGTACTAGTGTCGAGTAGCGGATGTAGTTGAAGTAGTGGAAGTAGAGGTGGCAGCGGGTATATCCATGGGGGCCATGTCCTCATCATCCTCCCTTCCTTGAAAATAAAGCCGTTATGAAAGCTGAAAACCATCAAAGAGCAAAGAAAGCGTATATGCAGCATATATGTATCTATCAATCATGGTTAGCTCTTCATGGTTAGCAATTACATCTAAATCAGAATTGAAAATGTGATACTTCATGGTAGATTTCAAAAGCATGTATAGTGCACTACTACAAAAAAGGTCATCCGCTATACCGTATCACTGACGGGCAGCGAAAAGCCCGTCAGGCTTCTTACCTATCACTGACGGCAAACGAACAGCCGTCAGTAGTGACTCTATCAGATGTTCCTTTTCGAGTCATAACTGACGGGCAAAACGATCGACCGTCAGTAATGACTTCAGCGGAAACACCAGATTTGACAGGAAAGTCATCACTGACGGACACGTAGGAAGACCCGTCAGAGATGTAAACGGTCAGCTATGACGGTCACGTAAAAGAACCCGTCAGTGATGTGAGGACACAGAAAAGGTTAACCCAGTCGACCCACCACTGACGGTGTGTAGTAGAACCCGTCAGAGGTGAGGACGCACATCTCTGACGGGCTCTCTGCTCGCCCGTCTGTGGTGACTTGGCCCATTAAATTGACTTGGCTGGTGAAGTCACCACTGACGGTTCGTTTTGTCCTTCCCGTCAGTGAGGTCTAATTCAATGTCACTGACGGGCAGTTATGCGCTACCCGTCAGTGGCCGTTGTCCCTCAGATTTGTCATGCGCTCATCGCTGACGGTTCCTTTTACATAGCCCGTCAGTGGTGACTCCTTCCTATATAAATTCCTGCCCAAGCTCTAAGCAGATCTGTGCCCGCGCGTCCCCAGGACCAGCTGCGTGCGCCGCCGTCGCCAGCTAAACTGCTGCGGCCCCGCGCGCGGCCCTCTTCTCTCCCGAAGGCCCTCTTCTCTCCGGCCCTCTTGATCCCTCTCTCAAAGGCTAGCTAGCTCCTTAATTCCTTCTCTCCTCCCCCTCTCAAAATAAAGGCCCTTTTTTCTCCTCCTCCTGTACGTCCCCCTCCCCCTCTCAAAGACCCCTGCCTCCTCGTCAATATCCCTCTCCCCGAAGGCCCACGATATCCGTCGCTCCTAGCTCCTCTTTGAATCTCTAACATGGTAATTACTTTATTTTATTGGACGTGAGCTAGAGAAGAAATGGCTAATTTAATATATTTATTTTATGAAATTATTTTTATTTTGCCGTAGGGATCGATTGATAGAAATTGGATGTATGGTGATCGTGCCACACAGAGTTTCGTCACCGCTTTGAACGAGTTTCTTCGAGTCGCTCAAGAGGATATGGCGATCAAGGGAAAAGCGAAGATGTGTTGTCCATGTCGTAAATGTAGTAACACGCAAATGTTATCGACGACGGGGGAGTTGCAACTACATTTGCTGACGAAGGGTTTCATGGAAGGCTATACACATTGGACATGTCACGGTGAAGAGAAAGAAGTTGCAAACCCGGCAGAAGCGGTGGACCTCGTTGAGGATGAGCATGTAGCTATCGAGGAAGAAGCTAATTCAGAATCTTCGGAGGATAGCATGGGGAATTTGGATGACATGTTGCGTGATATGGAAGAGATGACTGCGAACCCGGAGAATGAAAGAGAGTTCGCAAAGTTTGTAAGATTGTTGGAAGACGCGAGAGTACCATTGTTTGTTGGATGTAAACTCGAGCATACGCGGTTGTCCGTCTCGTTAGAACTTCTAAAGCTAAAGGCAGCCTACAACTGGCCGGACACAAGTTTCACAAAATTATTAGAGCTCCTTTCCAACGTTCTCCCGGAGGGGAACGTCTTGCCTACAAGCACTTACAGGGCGAAGAAGGTTATATGCCCTCTCAGATTGGACGTTGAAAAATTCCATGCGTGTCCAAACGACTGCATCTTGTACCGCAAAGAGTACGTAGACCTACGAAGATGTCCGGTGTGCAAGACATCCCGATACAAGCGTATTGCAAACGAGGCCGATTGTGACAAGGACGACGATGAAGTGAAGGGCCCCCCTGCGAAGGTTTGCTGGTATCTTCCTGTTCTTCCCCGTTTGAAGCGGTTTTTTGCCAACAAGAAAGATGCAAAACGAATGCGTTGGCATACGGAGGGTCGAATTGAAGATGGAATCCTGAGGCACCCTGCCGATGCATGCCAATGGAGGGCAGTGGACGATGCATTTCCTGATTTCGGAGAGGAGGCGAGAAACATAAGGTTTGGGATGAGTACGGACGGGATCAATCCATTCGGCAACATGAGTAGCAGACACAGCACATGGCCAGTCCTTCTATGGATGTACAACCTTCCTCCATGGCTGTCGATGAAGCGAAAGTATATACACCTCTCCGTTCTCATCCAAGGGCTGAAGCAACCTGGAAACGATATTGACGTGTACATGCAACCAATGAAGGAAGAACTAGAGACACTCTGGCACCAGGGAGCTGAGGTTTGGGACGCTGATAAAGTAGAGTATTTCCAGCTACGAGCTATGTTGTTCACTACGGCCAATGACTATCCAGCGCTTGGAAACTCATCCGGCCAGAGTGTGAAAGGATACGAAGCTTGTGTCTCGTGCCAAGAAGAGACAGTGAGTTTATTCTTACAGAACTCGAGGAAAATCGTGTACATGGGTCACCGACGGTGGCTGGCCAAAAACGATCCATGGAGGCAGTGCCCAATTAAGTTTAACGGAGAAGTGGAAAATCGTTCGAAGCCGGTGGAGAAGACCGGTGCACAGATATATGAGATTGTCAAGGATATCGAGATTGTACCCGGGAAGACACAGGAGCTAAGACCAGGCATATGGAAGAGGAAATCGGTATTTTGGGACCTGCCTTACTGGCAAGTTCTACACACCCGTCACAGTATTGATGTCATGCATGTCGAGAAAAATGTGTGCGACAGCTTGGTTGGTATTTTGCTGAACATTCCAGACAAGACAAAAGATGGTGTCAAGGCACGGCTTGACATGGAACAGATGGGCGTCAGACCTGAGCTGTGGTCCAAACAGATAACGTCAAAGACAAAAAAGGGTGATTTGAGAGTCAAGACGCGCCTACCTCCCGCCTGTTACACTCTAAGCAAAGCAGAGAAGAAGAGATTGTGCGAGTGTCTTGCTGGGGTGAAAGTTCCTTCCGGATATTCGGCAAACATAAAGAAACTTGTATCGATGAAAGATTTGAAATTAATTGGTATGAAGTCTCATGATTGTCATGTGATGATGACACAGATCCTACCCATTGCAATTAGAGGCCTAATGGAGCCAGGAGTCCGCAAGACTGTCACTAACCTTTGTAGCTTTTTCAACACGATCTCTCAGAAGTCAATAAGCCCAGATCGCCTTCAGAAACTTAAGCAAGAGATCGTCGTGACCATATGCGAACTAGAGATGTACTTTCCTCCTACATTCTTCGATATCATGGTACATCTCATGATACATATCGTTCTGGAGATACTGAGCCTAGGCCCCGTGTTCCTACACAGCATGTACCCTTTCGAAAGATACATGGGCATTCTGAAGCGCTATGTTCGTAACAGATATCGGCCTGAAGGAAGCATCATCCAAGGCTATGCTGCTGAAGAGTGCGTCGAGTTCTGCACAGATTACATGGCTGAACATCGACCTATAGGTGTGCCGAGTTCGCGGCACTCGGGTAGACTCATTGGTGTCGGCACACTCGGAAGAAGACAGTACGATCCTTTACGTACCGAACGATCAACTGACTTCCATAGAGCACATTTCGTGGTCTTGCAACACCTGTCAGTGGTTGGGCCTTATATAGAGATGCACCAGCAACTGTTGCGCAAAGAAAACCCCAATAGAGGACCTTTTTGGATCACAAAAACGCACAACGCGCAATTTGGCCGTTGGCTAAAGGACTACTGGTACGGAAGGGAACCGACAAATGAAGAAGAAATAATCGTCAAATGGTTGGCAAGAGAACCCATGACAAACATCGTGACATGGCAAGGGTATGATATCAACGGATACACATTCTATACGGAGGCTCAAGACCGGAAAAGCACATACCAAAACTCCGGCGTGACGATAGAAGCTAAAAGTAGTGTTGATGGCCCGAAATGCAGGTACTACGGCATCATTGAAGAGATTTGGGAACTTGACTACACCGTGACCAAGGTCCCGGTGTTTCGTTGCCGATGGGTGCACCTGAAGGACGTCCGTGTCGAAGATCAGAACTTCACCACGGTGAATCTTCGGAGTGTCGGGTCCAAAGAAGAACCATTTATATTGGCTAAACAGGTTGCGCAAGTGTTCTACGTACTGGATCCATCTAATAAGAAGCGCCACGTTGTAAGAAAAGGAAAAAGGAGTATCGTTGGAGTGGATGGTGTAGTGGATGAAGAAGACTACGACCAATTCGATGATCCGGATAACGAAGATGAAGATGAGAGGACAAAGAAAAAGATCAAAAGTCATATTGATAACGATGCCAAGCCGTACGTACGTACTGATCATAACGAAGGACTGACATATCAAGGGAAGAAGCTAGTCGATGACGATGACGAGAACGACGAAACTTAATATAAGTGTTGTCATTTATGTGATATAGATATGTAAATATATTATAATATGTGTGATATAAAAAGTGTGAGACTTTTGCAGACTCCACAAGTGCAATTTTGATTATGCATGATTGGTCGGTTCCAATTCTGTCATTGCAAACTAAACCAATAGAACTTTCAAACTGGTCAAAACATACAAACACTAAGATCTTCAGAACAAAAAGGTATGGAAAAGCATATGCTAAAGACCACACTATCCATTTCTGAGAACTGAAGTCAACACTGACGGGCACGTATATTCTGACCGTCACTGATAACTAAAAGCGACGGGTGATAAGTTGGTGGTACGGAGGGCTCCCAATCTTCACGATTTGGACAAGGATAACTAGGCAAGCCTAATTGGAAACCCACCCCAACAACAAACCCCAATGGGAAAGCATTTGGAGACTAGGAACCAATTCAACAAACCTCCCAATTGAATGCCACGTTTACCACTCGGAGGCACATGCCGATCCGTTCAATCCAAAGGAAAGAAAGGCCTAGGGTGGAACTCCAAATCTAGAGGGATGAAACCCTAGATTAGGAGCAAAGCTCTACTTAAGTTTTAACAACAGGTCTAATCTCAATTAGGGTTTGAGTACGGGTATTTATAGTCCTAACCCCGTAACCCTTAGAGGCTAAACCTAATCCTTACATGGGCCTCAGCCCGTTACTGTGCACAGACAGTGCGCCCGGACATTCCGGGGTACCTTGTCCAGAATGTCCGGCCGTAGGACCCGGACATTCCGGGGTAAGTTTTCCAGAATGTCCGGACGTTTTGATCAGTGGACATCCAGAGGGTCGGAGCTGGTGCTCCGGGCAGGGGTCATCCGGAGCCTCCGGGGCTGGGATCCGGAGTGTCCAGACGTGGAGCTAGCGGGAGATGTTCTCAGCCACCCATCCAGATTGTCCGGGATTGGATCCGGAATGTCCGGGTACCATCCCGAGAGGAGCACATTCCGGATGAAGGATGTCCGGAGAGTCCGGGTTTGATGCCCGGAATGTCCGGGTGTGTAGTTGGAGCTCGGTGCTTTGGGGACTGGTATGTCCGGAGTGTCTGGGATCCCTTGTCCGGAATGTCTGGACATGCTTTTCAGCCAGCCCAGGTTCTTCTTCCTCTTGGCTCCGTCGCGCTCCCTCTTGGTCGGTCCCTCGTACCTTGGCATATTTAAGTCAAAACATTAGGCAGCATACCATTCAAGGTACGATTAGATGGACACGTGTAAAGGAGAAGATTCACCTCTTCATGCCATGTCTTGGCAACATATGACTCCCTACACGTGTCACTTGGAGTTGAATAGCTTGATAGAGTGTTGTCCATGGCGATGTCCGCATCATTCCCCCCTTCTTGAAAAGGAGTCGTCCTCGACTCCACTCCTTCAATGCCCAAGAGGGATGATGTCCAAGCTTCTTCCCTTTGATACCTCGTACCGACATCTTCCTTGTAGTTGGTACTCCATGGTGTTATTTCTCCTTCCATGATATACATCAAGCTGACAATGAAGAAGAAACAACACTCAAAGAGTAGACCATCCTTAATGTTCATTAGAGGGTTGTCAGAAGGGAAAGAATTCACCTTGGTGAGGTTTCGTCTTGCTTTCCTTGTTAGCTCTTGACGCGTAGCGGTGCTTGGCACAAGCATTTCTTGGTTGCTTAAGCTTCTTTTGGTTAGATCATGTTGTTCGACCATTGATGTGTAGACCTTGTTTCCTGCACCAACACTAGACCAAACGAACAACGTGTATGCGTGGTAGATGAACACGTCATACGTCATGACGTATTCCTTCCCTCGCACAACACCATTAGCACACAAAATGTATAACGAATATAATGTGTATGCATGGTATATATACACGTCATCCATCACGACATGTTCCTTGTTTTGTTCAACACTAAAAGAGCTAAAGATGCATGGCAAATGTGCAGCGTGTATCTTTTTACTCATGGCATCCCTAGTGTTATGCATCATGGTTTCTCGAGTGTCATGTATGCTCTTGTTATTATTCTCATCATACTCCAGATTTTCAAGCATTAGGTCATTGTTGCAAACAAATCTATGGAACGAACAAGTGTTCAACATATTTGTTGCAAGAAAAGAGGCAATTTGATGAGGTTCGTTACATGGCACATCTAGAACACTAACATGGTTACAAGAAATTTTATGGAGAGAGTAAGTAGTCATCAAATTTCTTGCAACACGAGGGGTATTATGATCATTTTGCATGTTAGATTGTGCATAACATGGCATACAAGATGGATTGCCTAAAATATGCAATTTTAACATGGCAATTTCATTACAAGTGATATTCATGCCACATACTAGGAACTTGTCATTTATGCCATATTCACCAATCAAATTAAACTTATATTGATAGGCATAGGTGCTATTAAAAGATTTCAAAGATGTGATTTCAGAAATCTTAGTCATAGCACACGACAAAGTCAAAGGCTTATCAAACATGACATAGCATATGGAATGAGCAAGTGTGATTTTGGGAAGAACTTCGTCATGTCTAATTAACTCCACATGATTAGCATGTTTTGCACTCAAATCATCACACGGGTGAGTAAAAAAGACATGAGAAGAAACATTAAGCTCATCTACATCATGGAAGCAATCAACATCTCTCACATTTGATTGTGAGACAATCATACCAACACCTTGAATGTTACCTTTGATGTCCTTCTCAGTTGAAGTAGGTGTGGATGATGGCATTGTCTCCTTGAAGCCTCCTTCCTCTTCTTGGCATAACCACGGGGTGGCAAGTTCTTTATCTTCCACCAGAATGAACTCTTTCGCCTCCAATGGTGCGACCAACTTGGGGAGAATGGGCATCGCTTGTACCTCCAGATCCTGCACCAAGTGAGAAACAACACTAAAAGGAGAGGGTAAGTAGGAAACAACACTAAAAGGAGAGGGTAAGTAGTTAGTCTTTGAAATGACCTCACTTAACCTATCAACTACCTCTCTCAACTCTTGTGGTTTCTCTCTCTCGCTCACAACCTCGATGCACTCAATCTCACATTTGGTGGAGTCGCACAACCCTCTCTTTTTACCACTCTCTCTCAAATTGGTTGTGTGGCTCTCAACCTCACATTGGATTGTGTGCATCTCGCTTCCGACACAAGCTGATATGGTGGAGGTATTCTTGGTGCACTCATCTCCATGCGCCTCCTTGATCGAAGGGAAAATCCCATGCTCGATCATGTGCTCATTCGCCTCGCCTCCAAGAGTGCAAGCACCATCTTGGATAGCGCCATTCGCCACCGTGGTCGAAGGGAAATTCCCATGCTCGAGCAACTCCATACTCGCCTCCAAAGGTGGAGCCTTGGTCTCCTTGATAAGCTTCTCCTCTCGCCGTTCCTCTTCTTGGGCCTTGATCACCTTGACTTGTTTCTCTGCCTCGGGAGCACCATCCAAGAGATCTAGCAAGCTCTGGAAGTTCCTGAGAGGGAGTGCGGAGATGATGTCGAAGTTTAATCTATCCTCAAAGTACTTCATCTTTGTTCTTGTACTAAAACCACCGGCTCATCACATTGCATGCTTCATTTCATTGAAGTAGACTTGGACCGGTTGGTTCCTTTGCTTGATGCACTCCACTTGGCGAAGTAGCTCTCTTGCGTACTTGGGTGGCACGAACTCATCTCTCATGAGCGTCTTCAAACTTGTCCAATCGGTGATGAGCTCCTTCATGGGAAGTAGATGCCACCATCTTGAAGCGTAGTCATTGAAGTCCATTGTTGCTCGCTGGACTTCTTGACTTGTGGGTACTCGTTGAAGCTTAAGGAATTTCTCCATTCGCCATTCCCATTCAAGGTACTCCTCCGGGTCTTGAGTCCCATAGAATGGAATTTCTATGTAGTCTTCGGGCTCTTGGGCGCCGGGGAACTTGGTCTTGAGGGACTTGGGCATGGTGATCTTTGGCTTGTCTAACTTGTCCACTCCACCACCTTGGCAACCTTGTCGTCGATGAGTTTTCTTGGCGGTAGGTGCTTGTATGGCTTCCTTCATCCTCCTCCGTCCGTCGATGATGGCTTCTCCTCACGCCTTTGGGGCTTCGGACATCGAGGTTCTTGTCGGTGAAGTCCCTTGATGGAGATGAACGTGGATTACTCGCCTCATTCGTTGAAGACCACGAGTCTCGAAATGATGTTGTAGTGTGTCGTGCTCCCCCTTGTCCTTGTCTCTCCTTCTTGGTATCCACTTCGTGGTCAAACCTAAACATGGTTAAGATGCAAGCACAAAGGATATGTATGTGGTGTACGTGGAAGTTGGACCCTACACTTTTTGCTCACCTGACTTACCACCGAAGTCCTTGCCTCCTTGGATTGAAGGATTGGATGGCCGTGGATGGTAAGAGTGACCCTCAAGAGTAAGTTGAAAAAGTTCCAAAGTCCCAAACACTTTCACACACAAAGGCTTATGTGGAGCTTGGAAAAGGTTAACACAACACACACACTAAGCAATTGGATAATGAGATATTGCAAAGATTAGTAATAATCCACAATAGAAACAATGCAATAAGAGTTGATCTCAAAGGATATAAGCGAAGCTCAACAACTCACACACAATGATAATGGGATTTGTGCAACCAAAGAAATGAGCTAGTACAAAATTTGCCTGGCGAAGACTATAAGCTCATGTTGCACAAATTCTAGGAAAGATGCTAGCTCGATTGCAAAGTTTGTAGGGCTACGGATTTGCACACTTGTACCACTTGCCTACTTGGAGCCTTTCGAGTTTTTGCGCTTTCCTACAAAAGATAGGCACTTTCTTTCTTCTCTTTTTTTTGGTCTTTATCAAGTGCACAAAGCCCAAGCAATCATCGATGAGCTAGTCTTTATAGGTTCAAAGTATTCGCGAAGGGTAGAATGGCTCACAAAGAAATGCAAGGAAGAAGGGTCTTTTCGGAGATTTTACCTTGCCTGTGGAGGTTGGCGTTGATGATGATGACTTAGAGCTCATGGCTAGCTTTCCAACGAGTCCAAGATCACCAAAAACGGAGTCCGGATGCGAAAGATACGGCCGAAACAGTGTTTGCTACGCAGCCTGATTTTGGCTGCCCGGAGATTCCGGATAAGATGGGCCAGATACTCCGAGGTAGGCCGGAGATTCCGGGGTAAAATGTCTGGATACTCCGGGGCACGTCCCGAGAGCACACAAATCTTCTGTTGTGGTAGGCCGGAGACTCCGGGTGCGTGGTCCAGATACTCCGGGTGTGCTGGGAGGTTTCAGATCTGAACAGGGGCGGCTCGAAAAACCACAAATCGGAGAGGAGATTGGAAAAATAGGCCAAGGCAACGCAATAGGAGGTTAGATCAACAAGTATAGCAAAGATCTAATGGATCAAAACCAACCAAAGCTCACCCAAAACTCTGAATTGCATCACGATTTCAAATCGGGCTCTTTTTGTGGGGTTTTCGAAATAGGCAAGAAAAACCAAAACAAAGCTAGCAATTGGGTGTAGGGAAAAGAGGGGATACAAATCCAAATAGTGTCAACCTAGAGCTCTGATACCAAGTTGATACGGAGGGCTCCCGATCTTCACGATTTGGACAAGGATAACTAGGCAAGCCTAATTGGAAACCCACCCCAACAACAAACCCCAATAGGAAAGCCTTTGGAGACTAGGAACCAATTTAACAAACCTCCCAATTGAATGCCACGTTTACCACTCAGAGGCACACGTCGATCCGTTCGATCCAAAGGAAAGAAAGGCCTAGGGTGGAACTCCAAATCTAGAGGGATGAAACCCTAGATTAGGAGCAAAGCTCTACTTAAGTCTTAACAACAGGTCTAATCTCAATTAGGGTTTGGGTACGGGTATTTATAGTCCTAACCCCGTAACCCTTAGAGGCTAAACCTAATCCTTACATGGGCCTCAGCCCGTTACTGTGCACAGACAGTGCGCCCGGACATTCCGGGGTACCTTGTTCGGAATGTCCGGCCGTAGGGCCCGGACATTCCGGGGTAAGTTTTCCGGAATGTCCGGACGTTTTGACCAGTGGACGTCTGGAGGGTCGGAGCTGGCGCTACGGGCAGGGGTCATCTGGAGCCTCCGGGGCTGGGATCCGGAGTGTCCAGACGTGGAGCTAGCGGAAGATGTTCTTGGCCACCCATCTGGATTGTCCGGGATTGGATCCGAAATGTCCGGGTACCATCCCGAGAGGAGCTCATTCCGAATGAAGGACGTCCGGAGAGTCCGGGTTTGATGCCCGGAATGTCCGGGTGTGTAGTTGGAGCTCGGTGCTTCCGGGATTGGTATGTCCGGAGTGTCCGGGATCCCTTGTCCGGAATGTCCGGACATGCTTTTCAGCCAGCCCAGGTTCTTCTTCCTCTTGGCTCCGTCGCGCTCCCTCTTGGTCGGTCCCTCGTACCTTGGCATATTTAGAGTCAAAACATTAGGCAGCATACCATTCAAGGTACGATTAGATGGACACGTGTAAAGGAGAAGATTCACCTCTTCATGCCATGTCTTGGCAACATATGACTCCCTACACGTGTCACTTGGAGTTGAATAGCTTGATAGAGTGTTGTCCATGGCGATGTCCGCATCATTTGGACCCGTCAGTGATGACTCAGTCACCACTGACGGGCGCATATATGTCGACCATCGCTGGTAAGTAACAGTGACGGGTGATAAATTGTACCCAGTACTTAGTCATCACTGACGGGCTAGTATCTGTTGACCGTCACTGATAACTAACAGTGACGGGTGGGTTGTTTTACCCGTCAGTGATGACTACGGGCTACATATATAGGGCCCAGGCACTTAGAAAAAATTTCGTGCCCGCGCGTCCGTTATCGCCTGGACCAGCAGCGAGCCCTAGCCGCCTCCGCCGAAGTGCTGCCGCCGCCGCCGACGGATCTGCACTCCTCGCGCTCCATGGATCCCGCCGCCACCTGCTCCGCTCCCGCTACCGTCGGGGCCGCCTCCACCGCGCAAGCCACCGCCGCCGAGGTCAGCCTCCACCGCGCCCACCGTCGCCGAGGTCGGCTCCACCGCACAAGCCGCTGCCGCCGCCTCCTCCTCGCACTCCGGCGCCGCCACCTCTTCCTCCCACTCCGGCATGCCCGGGTAAGTCACTGTCACGGTTGTTCAATGTAGAATGCAATGGAAACAACCAATATCATTTGCCCTCTGAGATCAGTATGCTCACAAATTTGACTGCAATGTACCTATATGCCAATGATTTGGATAGTTCGCCAGTTCCGAACCCTAGCAGAAGTCCAGCGCTCATAGTAATGAAGTTAACCAAAGACTGACTGAGCTTCTGACATGAGCACTTTGCTAGGATTTTCATATCTTTACTTGCTCGCTCACTCTTATACTCTGTATCTAGATTCAAAACTTAATTTCATCAATGGCCGGTGTCAGCTACATGCACAAAGCCACAAAAAAGTCTGAATCGACTAGTTAGAAAAAGGGTCTGGACCGACTAACTTTAGTATCCCAATTTAATATAGATCACTTAGAAGGCAAGAAACAGTCATGAATCAATTGGAATCTTCATGGTTTCCTCCATGATTTTATCTTTCCTTCTTCACCATATTTCTAAATAGAAAATAGCATTGCTGATTCTGTGTTTATGTATGTAATGGTTACAAATTCAGAAGTGTTTCCAAAGATAAACGTATCTTGGTTTAAATCAAGTATCTTTCAACAATTTGGTTTATTTTAGCCCAGACTACACGAGTCAATCTGTTGCCTGCAATATCAGGCTAAGGTGAAATTACTTTGTTCAGGAATACTGTCTTTCAAGGAATAGTGTACATTTACCATTTTTGGGAGTCTGAACCTTTCTTTATTTATCATGCGTTAGTATTCATCATTGCTCTTATACTTGAGAAGGCTGTCTTGCTTATGCTAACCTCAAGAGTTTGATAATACTTGTTTCTTGTATTAATGTCCACCAGATCAAGAGTTCATGTAGTATTAATAGGTAGAGGAGGTTTATGTTGTATTAATAGGTAGAGGAGGGTTCATGTTGTCGACAACCAATTAGAATGCAATGTAGAAACAATGTTGTTCAATGTAGAATGCAATGTTGGTCACTGTCACGGTTCCTGAATTTTGTGGAATTTTTCAACTATTTAAAACAGTGAGAAACAAGCTATAGTCAAATTTGGCTAAAATATAGATTTGTAGCCATTTGAAAATTTTGAACTGAAAGTCACGGTATTATTTCATAGTGAATGCCTCTTGCCTTGTTGATGACAATATCCAGATGCTGGTTGGAGAGAAAGGGACTAGGAGGAGAGTTTCCAAGTTCATAATTTAGGAAGAACCCAAATGTAAACACAAGAGCAATTAGTTCCAATCAAAAATACAATAAGAATCCAAAACTTTTAATAAATCCTAACTTCCATAGTGGACAATGTTCTTATTTAATTCAATTAGCTTAATTATAAACATATTAGGTCTTTATTTAATCTAGTTAATATATTTACATAAAAAAGAGGCTCTGGTCCGTTCAAGCCTGGGGACGAGGTCGAGGCCGAAGTTGTACCGCCACCAAAAAGGCAACGCAAACCAAGAACGGGGAACAAGTTGCCGACGCAGACCTTAGTCATCACGGGGGTCGACCCCGACACAGGCGCACCATGTGAACCAGCGAGCTCGGCGTCGAAGTTCAACAACACCTGTGGGGTGCTCGTACGGGAGAACATCCCGATCACTACTCCCGAATGGAACCAGGTGCCCCGATCAGAGATAGATGCCCTGTTGACCTCGCTGTTTAACCTGTTCGAGGTCCCGGAGCACCTTAAGGAGACGGTGAAGCACCACGCCGAGATCACGATGTGTAATGCTCACAAGAACTGGAGATACACTGCGACCAAGGAGTACGTGATGAAAAATCGCCATCCAGGGAAGAAGATGGTCGAAAGTAACTGATGAGCAGTGGGACCAATTCGTCGCCTCGAGGAGCACTGACGAGTTCAAGGCCAAGAGTGAGAAGAACAAGGAGCTGCGCAAGAGGAATAAATTCAACCACAACGTTGGCAGCCGCGGGTATGCCGGGATAAAGAGTAAATGGGAAAGAGAAGATGCTGCACTACGAGCGGCTGGGAAACCAGTTCCGTTCGAGGAAATATCGGAGCCTCGCGCCAGAAACTGGGCGAGGGGTCACACGAAAGTGAACACGACGTCGGGGGATGTGACGTTCCCCAACGACGAGGTCCAGGCGGTGTCCAATCGATTGGTACTAACTCGACCTATCCTGTCAATCCATCTCACTAATTTGTTTCCTAAACGCTCGATAGTGAAATATGATACGTCTCTATTGCAGATACAGTTGAGCCAGCAGGAATCCTCTCAAGACTCCGTACATTCCGAGAGGTGGCAAACGCCTCTATCGGTTGCTCTGGGAAACCCGGAGAAAACTGGGCGTATACGAGGTGTTGGTGTAGCCGCTACATGGGATAGAATCTTTCCCCAAATCACCTAATGCGGCCCGCCGAAGGAAGAGGAGCAGGCACGATGCTTTAATGGAAGCGATGATGGAGAAGACGAGAGAGGCGGCGAGACAGGAGATCAGCGAGGATTTCCTGAGACGGTCGGAAGAGGCGGCACGAGAGGCGGCAAGACAGGAGTTCGCAAGGTTATATGGGGATCTGCCACCCATGCATCGTGCACCGAACGTTCCTAGAGGGAGTAGTTGCGCCTCTACCAATGCGGCCACCTCCGATGGGGTAGCTACATTGTGAGAGTCCGGACTTAACTTCCAGATCCTCCCTGTGTATCTCCTCATCAGTCCAGGATCAAGCTGATGAACACATGCGAATTGATATCACTGCACACATCACGAAACATTTTAGAAATATAAACAAATGAGTTATAGCAGCGATATGTCTAAATAAAGTAACTAGTACTTATGTCCCTTACCATTTAGAAACACAGCAGAAAATAAAGCGTAGATGTCTCCATCTCAACCACAGGCAGTCGACGGAGGCCACGTGATCTAAACCTCAGCATTGACATAGAAGATTCCTCATAGCCTTCATTGTCCTCATAGATATCTGAACATGTCCAACAAACAACATGCTCGATGAGTACTTCACGTACTCAGCAAGCCACCTGGCGGCAGATGGTCCTACCATACTACTTGCAAGGCTTCAAAGGAAGGCTCTATGGTTTATTTGTGTAAAGCAATTTTTAGTTGAATTACTATAGTAGATTCGAAGGTAGCATTTTGATATAAATCAGTTTAATATCAGGGATGTTTCTCATAAATGTGAGGGTCCATGACCAACACATGCGAGTAAGGCATCCGACCTAAACTCATCCATAGGTTCCAACCACCTTTTCACATTTTCAGAACAGGGATAGAGGGAATTAGCAACTGGGAGAAAGATAGGTCCTTTTCATCAAGAATGAGTCATGTGCTGTCCATAACCGTGGACATGGCTAATCGATTAGTTTATTACTCTGTAGAGTTTGTACACTTTACCCACATGACATGATCATCCCCTTATGCCAAGCTGCACAGGCTTGTACACACGCCCATCGGTGTGTCGGCAGGGTGACCGTGACGAGGTCTTTTAGCTAGATCCCCCTAAGGTGTGACATGCCCACCGGGTCTGGCCCGAAGTTGAGAGTACATCCCCACACTCCGGTCCCCCCATCTGTGCCGAGGGTCCTTGTAGCAACGTCCACCCCTTCTGCGGTACGGCAACATCGACACCAAAGGCTGACTAACCTACTTGACCAAGCCAGTGCCCATATAGCATGTGGTTGTACTGTTGACACAATTCTCCAATTGCAAGACTTCGGCCTTATGTGGTACGGATGACTAATGGTTCCATTAAACCGGCCTTCTGTGGGTAGGCCAACCATATGCTCCTTCAACACTGATTCAGCTGTCGCCCGCACCATTTTAGATGGTAAGTTTCACCCAGAGTAGAATTTAAAAGAATAGAGAGAGAGGGAACAACGGGCATCCGGCCCTAGCTCAGCGAGCTCAACAACAAGTTTCAGTATTCAGGATCATCGATCCAAGATCATTCCTTCGAAGAGGCAAATCAAAACATCCTAAGGATGTATTTAAGCATGGCTAAGCATTTCTCTACTCTATTCAGAATAAAACCTATTAATCTACTCAGGGTATCAAGTATTCAGGGCGACAAGCGGAAAAGGTAAAGGTGTGTCAATCGACATGCTAGCTACTGGATTAAAAACAGCATGCATGTTTGTAAATGACAAAATATTAATGACTTTCAGAAATATAGGATCAAATATGATCAACAAAAGGGGCATGCCTTTGTTGACGAGTTGGTCTTCTTCTGTAGGAACTTGTCCTTACCCAACTTCGCTATTTCCTATTCGTCGCAACAGCAATAAAGTGCAAGGCAAATAAATATAAATCTAAATTAAATATCAAATGGAAATACCAGAAGAATAGGGCTAGCAAGGTTGGATAGGTGTCAAAGGGCAAAGGCGAAGGGATAGGATTGTCGAAAGACAATTAGGAAGGTGTGAGATTATATATCTCAACCAGATAGAGTACATGTACTCGAAAGATGGTCTTTCAGATCAGATCATTCTGGAAAAAGGATAGATTTATGGAGGATAGAATTTGCATGTCAAATGACTCAAGTTAATCCACATGCGAGATAGGGATAGATGTGCAACTGGGAACAGGATATGGTTAATGACAACAATAGCACAACTATATGATTAAACATGAAAACCCGACATACTACTAAAATAAGCATAACCTATCGTACTAGTATACAAGCAAGATCTTGGCATGCTAGTCGGTAAGAAATGATAATTGGTAACATGGCAATCTATATGAACTACCATGCAATATATAATTAGACATCACGTAACAAACTAGATAGACTAGGCATGAAATAGAAATTAGGCAAGGCATAGCATAGCACCAAACATATAATCGTGTAGTTACAATCTAATAACAATCATTAATAATGCAAACGGTGATTAAACTATATGACCAAATAACAACTAGCATCTACATCACATGCATCATACATATATGCAATCTATGACGTAACATCAACTCTACTCATGCTATTGTGTGTATACAATGCAGCAATTAACCTACACATACTACACATAACAATAACAATATTTTAGTAAAGAATGATTATTAGCAACATATATGTATATATTATAATCAATACCTAAGGGTTAACCATGTATGTGCGAGTATACACCACCTTATGGAAGTGTAACATAAGATATCAAGCTATGCATTCTAGTACCTACATATTATATCACCATCAACCAACAGACGATATGATAAATAATAATAATTCAGTAAGGGATTATTATTCCAACATGTAGCTTGTCAACAATATTAAGTCCAATTATATATATACGTACATATAACTATATGTAACTACAAGATTATGCAACATCAAATCATGATGAACATGTACAACTTAACTGTATTTAAACATGTACAACTTAACTGTATTTAAACAAATAATTAAAATATAAACAAGAATACAATAATGTGCTAAACCAATTCCCAGCAAATTATTATCTGAAACATGGAATGTGCTATGTATGTATGCATATACATATATTACAATACTTTATATGCAAACCATATGAGATGCATCGAATAAATATGAAACATGTGTGTGATCTTAACCATATTATACACAGAGGTTACTATTATGACTAAATATTTTACAACACCATTAGTTAAAACAGGAAGCATCTATATATGTAATAACTTTATATTTTGCATAACATCATGTCATACTTCCATTTAAATCTACAAATATATATCTTATCATGTTATCTACACATGGTGACATGGGAATCATAACATGTTTATTAAACAATCATCATCACGTGTGATTAAAGACACTAACATGCTAGTAAGCAACCTTATGCCATATACAATAATAATCTTATGTGTGCTAGAAGATGTACATTATACAAAGATCAACTACCATATGATATGTCATATTAATATTAGCTTAGTAAGATTATGTTTCTACTATTATAGGTCATATGCAATATTAGGTTCGGTTATATATTGTATAACACAATATATGTGAACATACATAAGGTCATGCAATATGAACCTTATTAAATATGAATAAATTTATCCACAATATAAACAAGATTGAACTAACATGTTGAACTACCTCATGTCTACTATATTCAACTATACAACATGCAACATGTAGCTATATGAATGAATAAACCTAGTATTGAACTAAACATGATTGATCACATGATGAATTCTAAGCATGAACATTACATAAATAGAAGCAAAGACTATATAAGAACTAATCATATAAATATATGAAACTATAGTCTAACATGACATGCAATTTAATTTGGTGATAAAATAGTGATGAAAAACATTATAGATGAACATAAGGTGATGCGGGTGATTTTGAATAGAGATTAATGGTGGAAAAGAATGACATAATGTGCCACAAGATGATAGGAGATTAACTATATGGGTGATGGCGACATTCGCAACACGAAACGGTCGGAATGGGTTATAGATTGATTCTGGACAGACTGGACGGTTTTGGTTGCTGCGTGATGCTCACTTAATAAATTGCGATCCGCCAATTGGGTTAGAAACTAGATACACAGAGGTATAATCCCACCAAAGGGTTTTGGAGAATTCTTACCGAGTCAACGGGAAAAGATCAGACAAGTTAGACATTCTGCATTTTGAATTTGGACGTTCGCGGATAGCACGTCGGAGATGGATCAAGGTGAAAATTTACAGAGGTGTTTATAGATACCTAAGGCACAACTTGATTGAAGAGATTGATGATAGACTCACCGGATCAATAGCAAAGAAGGTGATAATCTCAAGCTACTGTTTCTGTAATTAAATCTGGACGTGAACAGCAGCACAAAAAAACTTGATTTCCCGGAGATTGGACCATTGGATTGCCTTAAAATTTTGTGGAGATGATCTTCACAACATCATCCATGATCCCACTGAACAGATCTTGAAACGGAGGTCCGAGCCGACAAGGGCATCGTTCCAATCTAGATGCACGTGCAGAAAATCTGGATGCAAACAGCACATAAGTATTTAGAGATTTTCCAGTGATTACACTGTTGGATTTTCACCAAATTTTTCAGAGAGGTAGAGAGAAAGGTTATACACAATCTCACTAAAGGGATTTACGAAAAGATGTTCAAGGCGACAGGAATTGGAAAAATACTGAAGCAATATGTGCTGTTCAGAAACTGCACGGGAGGCAAAACGCGGTGGCGGCTGTTTGGGGGGGTTTGGGGGCTAGGGTTTCGTGGGAAAAGAGTGTGGGGGAGTGGGGAAGAGGTGGGAGGGGTGTGGGGTATTTATAGGAGGGTTAGGGAAAGAAATTTGGATCAAATTCTATTGGAATAGAGGTGGCGACGCATGCTGCGCTACGCAGAACTCGTTGGAGTGGCTGCTCAAGGGAGGAAATGAGACGGCGGAATGCCGAGTGGAGATGGGCCAGGACGGCGCGGCCAAATAGAGAAGGAGAAAACAAAATAATAATAAAAAACAACTGACCTTGATTAAATACCAAACGAACTCCGAAAGTTCTGAGAAAACTCCGGGAGACATATTTCAAATTGAAAAACAAATCAAATTCAAGTTGGATTAATTCAAATTAACTCCGGACCAATTTGTGTTATTCTAATTAAGTTTTAATTAACTTGAGAATAAACAATAGAATTTTCTAGCTCTGATTTTTGATAAAAAGATTTTGAAAAGCTCTGAAAATCAGGATGTTACATACATCATATCCGTGCGACAACGTAAACGTAAGTTCATGGTACTTAGTAGAATCTTTCGTACACATCCTATATTTCAAACACTACCCTAATGGCCGAGAACCAACCTTTAACTGTTTCACAGGTGCAGGTGCCCACGAAATGCCGATTGGTATATCCTGTGTCGGGCGCCAGTGTTACCGTCGCACACGGCCTATTGATGCCAGCTTCTTCGGGGGCCCTGACGCACCATCAGATTACATCGCCGGACATGGTGAGGGTACAGGTGGATAGGGTAGTTGTGGAGTTCAGTGCCATGACTGTCCCTGTACCTCCTGAAGAGGATGCCACCACGCTAGGACAATGCTTGATGACCTTCATCAGTGGCCGAAGGCTCAAGTGATTGTAGAAGGGGCCTCGACTCGCGCATCTCCGGCCAGCGCCTCTCCATCAACCCGGATATCTCCTTTGGCCTTGAGCCAAACACATCTGTCATTCGACCGGAGAGATGAAGACTTGATGCCAGCCCATGAGGACCCGGTGGCACATGACACCATTATGGAAGTTGAGCCGGCACTTGTCGACGCACCCGAGTCACCGAGAAAAGAAAGATGCTCCAAGCATAGGCAGGACCCGAAGAATGCCCTACTGCCAGCGGAGCCCGTTAGTGCGCAAGGTGCCGCGAAGACTTTATCTCCAGGCACACTTCACGGAGCTATGAAGGAGGCATTTGCCGGCCCTACGCCTAAGGAAAACATAATACGTACGGAGAGTGATCCAAGTGCGGCCCAAAAAGCTCCAAAGAAAAGGAACACCAAACGGGGCGGCACAACAAAGAGGTTAGCAAAACAAGATAGCGCCGCTAAGTCCCTGTCGTACGCATCAACTCCTGACGTACAACGGAAAGCAAGGGCAGACAGCTACATTCCCGGTCAGCCGCTCCTCCCAGACAATGAAATACAAACTTTGGAAGCTGAGAAAACTGCTGCATGACATGATCGTGCTACATTCGAGTCAACCGGATCGATTTGTATACTCCAAGTGCCAGAAAGTTACCACTTTTATCGAGAGTTTGACAATCCTACATTCAACAGTCGACTTTGAAAGCCGTCTAGAGCATGTACAACCTGAAGAGACTAGACACCACGGTAATGAGGGTCTGGACACTCTGGCAATCCAAAGAGGCCAGGCGTAACAAAGTGAGCATTGGGTTCATCGATCCGTGCATCTTGCACGATCGCCAAATCGACGGCGCATTTGAGTCGGTCGTTGATTTCATCTCCCAGGCATGGCTCGCGCAAAGGGATAGTGAAATGATAATCTTGCCGTACAACCCTCCGTGAGTTCTTTACTAATTGTGTCAATTTTTTCTTCGAGCACTTAATTAAATAGCTGCGTGTGTTTACATGCATCTCATCTGGTCTATGCAGCGACCATTGGGTCCTTCTCGTGATAGTCGTACCTTGGAACAAGGTATTTTACCTTGATTCTCTCAGGCATCGAGAAGGACTACCCCCTAGGGACTTCTCCAAGATTCGGCGGTGCGTTGACGAGGCATACGCCAAATTGTGGGCAATGGGAGGGACGGCGCGCTGGAAAAGTCAAATCCTAGGCTCTGCCACATGTTTGACTTCCCGTGCAGGCAGCAGCGCGAATAGCGTGACATGTGGGTTTTATGTGTGCACGCACATGGACGCGATGGCCCGTCACTACAACCCACTTTCCAGTGAAAAAGACTTCAAGGACTACCTGGCTCTCGACTACGACTACTTACGAGATCAATGCCGCATGAGAGATGTGTTTGCATACTTCTTGAACCAATATGTCGTCCGGCCAGGCAGTGAATTTTACGCTGGCGTAGAGCTGCCCCCCACCTCCGAAAATGTTAATTTATTGATAGCTTAGTTCATATTTGTAAACTCTATTCTCTTCAATGCAACGTGAATTTCATTTCGATTTGTAACTCTGTTCTCTTCAATGCCGCATGAGAGATGTGTTTGCATTTCGATTTGATTTCATATATTTGTGAATGTGTGTAAATGTGGTTTTCTGATTTTGTGATGCTATGTGATGTTGTTATTTTCAATTATTTGTGATATATACTTTGTGCCTGTGCCTCGCAGCTAGGGGCTGCTGAGAGGCTGTGTAGCTAGGGCTGCACAGCTGGGAATTTTTTCAGAGGGCATGGCTAGCAAATCCTGAGGCTAGCCAGCAAAACAGGTTTATGTAGGAACCAGGATAGGATCATCACTGACGGGGCGCTGGTACAAAACCGTCAGTAATGACAGTTATCACTGACGGGCAATTTTAAGTGAACTGTCAAAGGTAACACTCATCACTGACGGGCCTCAGTATATAGCCCGTCAGTGATAATTCCCACATTGACGGTGGGAACGGATCACACGTCACAGGTAACAACCTTCACTGACGGACGACGTTTTCGCCCGTCAGTTATGATTTCCTTCAGTCCTTTCCAGCAGTCATCTCTGACAGGCCGTGACTAGTAGCCATCAAAGGTAGATGTCATGACCGACGGTCGACTAGACCTCACCTGTCAGAGATGTGTGCTGCAGGTCGATCACGCGGTCCTCTCCACCGTCATCCCTGATGGGTTCAAATTTCCCACCGATCAAAGTTAATGTGCTATCTCTGACGGGCTGCAAATCCGTCAGAGGTGACTTGTGTTATCATTGACCTTAGGTTTCTGACGGGCTACGGACCCGTCACAAATGGGTAATATCTGCCCGTCAGTGATAACCTTTTCTATACTAGTGGTGCCATATCATTCTTAGATTTCCAGCAAGCATTGCAACTCAAGTTACAAATATAAGTGAATAACTTGTCTTTGTGATGAGCATTAGCAAAAGGGATCATGATCTTATCAAAACTATCCATAAAACATGTATTGCAACTAGTTTTGCAAGCATATGTGAAGCATTCATCATAATATTGCTCAAACATGTGCCATCGAAAATTGTCCGAATGTACATTCAAAGAAATGAAAAGATTATCACTAGCATGTTGAATATTAGTATGTGGAGGAACATAAAAATTTGTGGTAGCATGCAACATAAGTATTTGAATGAAATTGTCGACGAAATGTCTCTTGGACAGTGAACTTGGGCACCTCGGGTCGGAGGACTAAGGTGCTAAGAGGACGACTTGGGGAACGATGCCTAGTGACCACGGGAACCGCCCCAAACTACCACCTAAGACGGGAGGGTAGTGCCTCCCACGCTAAGTTACAGCAATCACAACTGACGCAATGGTAAAATTAACTGTCCTAGATTCTGGGACACGCGAGCTAACATTGGACAACCAGTCGATAACCCCCTAAGTCTCGGCGTTGTCGGCCAGGTCGGCGGCGAGGGCCAGGAGGAACAAGTCGCTCCCGCTGCCCTGGGCCGTTGCTGGGAGGACGCCTTCCCCAACCTCCTCGCTTTCCCCGACCTCCTCGCCAACATGGCGAGCAGGTTGCCCCTGCGAGCTTCGACCATTGCCGGGACGATGTCTACCTTGACTTTCTCCCCAAATACACAACGCTCCTTCTGCGCAATTGGCAGGCCAGGCGAGCGGTGCTTATGCGACATGGCCACAAGGGGACGAGACCCACGTTGCCCGGTGGGTGACTTATATTGCGAAGGCGCCCTCTGCAAACAAGCACAATAAGATGAACATCGTGACTTTTTAACATAAATCAAAGCGTAATGTCGCACCACAAGGTGAGTTCACAAAATGCCACACGCGGCGAGGTTACGTCGACGCAGCGACGGTGGGGTAGGACTTCAAAGAATTGATGCTGAAACGCTCGAATGGTCTCGCCCGGGCGCTGCCAGAGGTTGCTGAGGTCCGTCGAGATCATCTCCTTGTTGCGGCACCCTTGAAAATGCCCGTGCAGTTTGTCGCGCAGCTGCTCCCAGGAGTATATCGTGCAAGGCTCGAGGCCGTGGTACCACGCCTGGGCGATGCCCGTGAGGGCGAGAAGCAGGCTCTTTGCCATGATGGCCTCGCCACCCCCTGAAGCCATCACCGCTGCCTTGTACACCCTTGTGTACAGGACCGGGTCTGTCGTACCCGCGTACTTTGGGAGGTCGGCAGGATGAAACTTGGGCGGGAACGGGACCGCCATGAGCCCCGGGCTCAATAGGCTCGCCATGCTCGTGAGATCGATGACCTCCGGGTGGCGGACGACGTGCTCTGGTTGTTGTTGGTTCGACATGTGCTTTGCCCGGACGCTGCTCGATATGTGAGTGCCCCTGAAAACTCAGGCCGCCCTCGCAGTTGCGGATGGTTTCTCGGGCAGCTTGCTGGTTCTGTAGTATGTTCGCCCTGAGACGTGCCGCCTCAAGGTCCGCCTCGCCCATGTACGCCGCCACCCACGCCCACGCCACGTCCAAGTCTCTAAGGAGAGTCTCTAACTTGTACCTTGTGTTTATTGGCCTCATTTATCCATCTCTTGATCACCTGTTCAGCTTTGGAAGCAAGAAGAAACAAATGATTGACAGAAAAGCAGTCCTTATGCATAAGTTTGTCCTGAATATCATGGTTCAAACCTTTCCAAAATCTATTAAGAGTAGCTTCCTCTCTTTCATTGATATTACAACAAAATAAGTAATATTGAAGGTCTTGATAGTACTCATCAATGGTGTTACTACCTTGTTCTAAATGTTGCAACTTTTGAAGCTTGCTACGTATAAAAGAGGACGGTACAAATTCGTATCTCATTGCAAATTTTAAATCATTCCAAGTAGCATGTATATAATCAGGGTATAATCGACAATATTCATCCCACCAAATAGAAGCAAAGTCAGTGAATGTACTAATAGCAGCCCATACTTGCTTATGCTTATGCTTATGCTTAGTTCTAATTCCCAATCAAGATAGAAATCAGGCCTATTACAACCCTCAAATATTGGCATGGAGACAACATGATCATGTACCTTTTCACGTTGTGGTACCTTTCATGGAGATAGTTGTACTTGCCGTGGTGGTGATGATGAAACGCGTGCCTTAGGGTATGGCACATCTCCCACTATAGATCTAGCCCAAGATTTGACTACTCCAGAACCTGTCATTGTCACTAGAAGACAAGGAAACAAATCACAAGTTTATATTCCTACCAACTACTAGAATGTGGGGTGTGGGGGTGGAAGGAATCTCAATAATTCTATAGCAAATACCAAGCTCTTACCAGTTCTTACCGTGCTGCAGTGGTTGTCGACCTTTGGCGGTGTCAACGATGATCAAAAGATTAGTATAGCGATTACCAAGGTGACCGAACAAAGTACAGTATAGGAAGGTGGAGCTTGGTTGGCTTCAATATGGTAGCATGGCTAGCAAATGATCACATAGGTACTCAAAGATGCTCAAAAATACTAGTCCTAGTTGCTGGACTTAGACTAGATACTAAAACAATGGAGGCAAAATATCACAAGCTCAAGAAATAATGCAATGCAAGAATTCTTCTGAGATTTTTTTCTTTTTTAATTAGTGGCCTTCTGTGTGGCTTCTTATTCTTTTTTTTTAATTTTTATACCTCAGGAAAATACCTAAGGGAGCAAAAGATCTCAAGTAGTCAAAAACCGGTGTTCTGCCGCAGTGCTGCTGCGGCAGCCCCAAAGAGCAGAAATCGTGTCGCGGCAGGAAAGTGGCAGGAGGCCAAATTTTAAATTGGCATATTCTTCCAAACCACTTGTTAGATTGTGCTGAAAATTTAATAGTAGACTCCTGGATTTTTTTCCTGATTTTACAGAATTTTTCTAGAGTTTTCTGAGCAATTTGAATTTTAGTCCAAATTTCACTTGGAGTTTGAATCCGAATCCAAAACGAGTTGTAACTTGAATTCCAGTCCAATTCTGCATGGATGTGACGTCCAGGAGCCTTCTTAAGGTCATGAAAGATTTCTAGAGGTTGGCCAAGTCCTTGCCCAAGAAATTGAATCAAACAAGGCAAGGCTTTAGCTTTGAACTTGAACTCCAAGCAAACTTCACTTTCCTTTTTTTTTGCTTGGACTCTTTCCTCTTTTTTTTTCTCAGATCCAATCTGCTAGAGCTAGCGCAAAGATGCAACTAGAACTAGCTCTTCTCCTCGACCCGTAGCGGCAAGGAGCTTGATGGTGGCGGCAAATTTTGTCACAGCAGCAAGATGGTTCCCCGGTAGCAGCTAGAGGTGCGTCGCAAGTGGTGACAGTGGCGTGGTAGCACGGGCGGTGCGTGGTACCCTGCGGCGACACAAGGAGGTGGATGACCAGCCGCGGTGGGAGGTGGCACGGACTATCACAGCTGAAATTTGCAACAAAAACCTTGCCATGGTAGCAACTCTTCTCTTCTTTTTTTTCTGATTTTCTCCAGGGAGAACTAGAAGCAACAAAACAAGGTTTGATCTAGTAGAACAATCTCAACTATGAACCAATCTAATCCAGCAAGTCGACACGATCAATGCAGCAAAGTTCAACAATGCAAAAACTACGATGAAAGTTGCAAGGCTCAGATTGGTTTGGATAGGAGAAAATGAATCTAATCTACTATTTTTTGGCTTTTTTTGGACAATAGGATGAACAGATCTAATCTACGAAAATGGTAAATTTCTCACCGAGCAACTTGAGCTCTGATACCACTTGATGAAATGGTGGCCTGATCTTTCGGTGAGATGAAGATAACTAACGGTTTGGTGGAGTTTGACCTTGATGATCCGACTATACCGTACACGGCGGTACGCCTTAGCAATCGCTAAACCAACCTCCGATGATTATTGACCTTGCCGTAGGCACGATCAACCTGAACAACGAAGTTTGATTTCCTACAAGTAACCGAAGAACCAGCAAGAACTATGATAAATAACAATCTGAAATTGCGAGTATAAAAATTGGCACAATAGATAGAAGAAAGTATATGGGGATTCTATTGGTGATCTAAACAAGGCGGTAGTCCTACACAACTTGTAGATGTGATAATGTAGTAGTAGCTAAACAACTCAATGAAACCCAAAAACTAAAGGGTGAAACCTAGGGGGTATACGAAGAGAAGATGTGATCTGTTTCAGAGATAGTCTCAAATTGTTTTGGCTGTTGCAGTCGGCTCGTAAGGAATTCAGAGATGGGTTAGACAGGTTGGAAAGAGCACGAGATAAGCTTTCCAAAGAGTCTAACATCACCCAAATTGGAGTCCGTATGCTCGAGATAAAGACGTTTGAAATCAGAGTTGTCTCAGCAATCCGAATCAGAGTCCAGATCTTGTGGGACTCTATCTCTAGCTCTTCTTGGACTAATAGTGACGTGGGAAGACTCCTTGTACAACACCAATTCATGTGGGACATCTTCATGGACACATGAACTTCATTCCTTCCTCCTCCCCAGAGTTTGAACTTGAATCCTCGCTTATTCTTGATGATCTTGACGAACCGCCGCTTGTTCTTTATAGCTCGAGCAGCGGATGTAGTTGAAGTAGTGGAAGTAGAGGTGGCAGCAGGTATATCCATGGGGGCCATGTCCTCATCAATGTGTATGGTGTATTAAGGATAGACATAGTAAAACAGATGAATTATCATTAGAATAGTTTGTATCCTTTATTGTTTCGGTACTAGAACTGTGTTTGTAATGGTTAATAGTGGAGTTTTTAATGAAATTTGAGAATAATCTTTTGTAATAGAAAAGAAAGACATAATCCTCCGGGCATATGAAGCCGTAACGTCAGCTGACTCTTTATCTTTCCATGTAGGATAATTACTGATGTGCTGGAGAGAGAGAGTGACTAGAGAGAGAAAATAAAATCAACTCACCTCGGGCTTTATAAATAACAAAAGACCTAGAGTTAACCTTATTGTTGTTGTACACTGCTACGACTTAATGCTAACGATTAATGTGATGATTTCAGTGACCCATCGTGGTTTTAAATTTTGTTTGTGCTAGTTGCTAGTGCTATAAGCTGCGTTTCTCAAAACTACAATTCTATGTAGTAAATCTGATTCGGCGGCATGTCCAACAGAATAATAAACAAACAAGCTCCCCGCGCATCGTCTCGAAATTGGAATGTTTCTTCAGCCACCAGATGATTGCGAACACATAAAAACGCATAGACAGCCAACCTCGGCATTGACATTCCAGGATCCAGACTGGAAGATGAAAAAGAAATCCAGCAACGGTCCTCCATGTGAGCGGGGCCCACTGCTGGCACAAGGTGCCACCACCATCCCAACGAGGTCCAGCAGTTTAGAAGGAGAGAGATGGAAAGAGAACCATTATATAATTAATTATGAATTTGAGAACGGTTTATATAAGCAGAGAATAGGGGGTAGAATAGGAAGGACAAGGCAAAGGGTCAAAGAGAGATAGAGGCAATCTCAAGAGGAGATACGCGGCTGCCATGGCAAGAACGACGTTCATTGTCGCCATAGCCGCCGTAGCGCTCCTCTTCGCTGTCATCATGCCTGCTGTGGCCACGCAGGCCCCCTTGCCGGTGCCCACCAGCGATGGTGAGTCATAGATCAAGCAGGGTGTACAGCAGCAATCGACATTTCTTCTGAATTCTCATATGTTTCTTGTGAATGTATGCAGCATTGTCGATTGACCTGGTGCTGGTGCTCACCTACCTCATCCACCCGTTGGACGCCTCCTCTCCTTGCAAGCTCTTCTGAGACTCTGGGCAAAGCCTTCCCATTCTTTTTCTTCGTCTTTCTCCCTTTTGATCGATAGGCTAGTGGACTCTTGAGAAATTGGTATCTGATGGTTTCACGTGGTATATTGTTGTTTCTTCATGTGCATGTTGTTTTTTCCAATGCTTCTTTGATCTTTAACCATATTGTTTCTATTTTCTTGTAGTTGGGAGGTCTATCATGAGGTTACCCTCACTAAGTCCTACTTGGTTCACCTAGGATTGTGCCACGTGCCACTACCTCAATCCATCTCATTCTCCCATTTTTTTTCTTGTCTACTTACCCGTAAATCCTAAACTTTAGTGAGAAAAAAACAAATTAAAAACTAAAAAGATAAAAATAAAAAAAATCCACCGGAGGTGCGGCGGTGTGGACCACTAAGGAGACATGGCAGCGAGCCGATCCAGGACGGGGTATATGTTGGGGTCGGGCGAACAGAGAGGCACAAAGAAGAATAGGAGGAGGAGTCTGCACAGGCTCCTTCCGTCCACCGTGTGATGAGCATCAGAAATGTCATCCGACACATGTGTTGCAAGGCGGGGTGACCTCACAGGGAGGTCTTTTGGGCACCCTCAAATTAAACAATCAACAACGCGTTATAGATTATTTTTGTCAAATGAGTAAACTCGGCCCTTAGGATGGTACATAATTCCATTCCTTTTGACAAGCCTGTTGCACGTTGGCATACGACGGAATAGGCTGTCAGCGTACTCTGAAGAAGAAATAGATTTAGTCTCTGCAACCATTGCTTCCTATAAACCAATAGATTTAGTCTTTGCAACCATTGCTTCCTATAAACCAGTAGATTTAGTCTAGCTCGGATGTGATCGGCCATAATAGGCCTTATTATATACTGTTTCATATTTAATCTTCATAAAATATGTGTTAGAATAATGAGCGTTAGATTAATTTTAATTTAAAAACATGACATCATAGAGATCATTGTAATATTAATCAATAGACGTTGCATGTAAAATTAGGCAAGTGGATGACTATTGAGTAGGACTATAGCATATCTATATTACAAGTACGTGTTAACATGGCAACTATTATCATAAAAGGGATCACCATAACTACATAAATGTACCCGTTATTGAAAGAAGACGGCGCCGTGGTGGGGATGATGTAGCTGATGTCGTGGGCGTCGTGGACGAAGTCGTAGGAGAGGTTCGGGACGTCATGGAGGAGGTCCTGGATGATTAGAAGATGTACGGATTGTTGTAGAGGAGGTCCTGGCTGACGCAGAGGAGATTTTAGGTGTTGTAGCAGATGTCCTGAATGATGTAGAGGAGGTCATGGATGTCGTGGCAGAGGTCCAAGACAAATAGTTTTGGAGGCCTACTCTCCCATTCACTGGTGCACGCCGATAAGACGAGATCGATGGAGTAGTTCGAAAGCAATGCAGAGCAAAGAAACAAGGGAATGTGTATAGAATGGAGAGTGTTATCACACCTATACTACAGGTGTGGATCTCCCTCATATAGCCCATAGCTAGGAGTTACATATAGCAACACTCATGATAACTTGTCAGTTAAATGTTTCTAATTAAACTAGAAAAGCCTGACCGTTTATCTCATATTAACTCTCATGGTAACGCTCAACTTTTTATGTATCCACATTGGCAACACAAAAACTCAAAATTATCGGGCACATGCGCCTAATACAGCCCATGTCGATGTCACATGCGTGTGAGCAAGTGTGGTGAGGTGGCCGAGCGAGTGAGTGAACACACATAATATCTTATATGTTCGTGTCCTTCCACCTCCACTAGTAGTATGGGACAAATCACCTTACACATGTCTTGCAATTTAATGGGTGCTTGGATCTATCTAGGAATTATTAATTGTATGGGTCTAGGCTCAATATATCTAACAATCCCCACTAGATCTTAAAGGCACAAGAAATTGCCTTCTGTTCGAATATACTATTATAAATGAAGTGTTTCGGTGGAGACCTGTTAGGTTGAACATTCACCTAGAGCATCAAGCTACACTTATCCACAACTACGCAATGAACTAGGCCTTGAATTGCGTGTTTTGTGTGGACAAGTTTCACTTAAAGTCTGTACTAATACTAGGTTGCCATAAGCTACTCTTAGGGCTGAGCATATAAGTCGTACTCTTGACCTCTTCATCAGCATCTTCGAGATTACCCAAGCCTCACAGACTGCGACTAATAGTTGGGCTCATATAGGTGGTTTCTTTCAAGACAGTTATGTAGCATAGCATCTTTGCTAATGATAGCCATAGAACACATTAAGATTACATCCTACCATACAGATTCTGAGAGTATTGCATCCCTAATAGAGTGGGTTATAAAGGTACTCTCCTCCAGTTAACCAATACTTATTTTTCTAGGTCCTACTTCACAGGATCTTCAATCACATAGGTTGTGTTACCACCATGGTTTAACTCACGTGGATCTCATATCCATATCAGTCGATGCATTATCTATCACATTCTATGATAAACCATTTGTAAAGCAATCCATCAGGTTCTTAGCTATTTGGATGTAAACCAAAGTTTTTAATTTTCTGCTAAACATTAGACTTCTTTTCACATGTATCGAGGACTTCATATTGTGCTTTGCACTGTTCACTTTTATGATTATCGTTTGGTTATCGCAATTCCTGAGGATAGCCAGTATCAATTTTTCAACTACCGGTAGATCCATCAAGAACTCACGCTACCATTCTGCCTCAGTAGTAGCTGTGTCTAGTGTTGTGAGCTTTGTCTCCGTGGTTGACCTCGTCCTAATGGTCTGTTTGCAAGACTTTCATGACACTGCTCCTTCGCCAATAGTGAGTACATATCCAGTCATGGCCTTGATCTCCTTAGAATTAGAGATCTAATTGAAATCACTATATCCCTCTAGTAACCTTGGTTACCCGATATAGTGAATCCCGTAGCTCATTGTACCTTTTAGATAGTACATTACTCTTTCAAGAGAATGCAAGTGATCATCTCCTGGATTCGAAATAAACTGACTCAATTTGCTCAGAGTAAAAGAGATGTCAACTGAACCAATAATTTGGGATTATCTCAATTGAGCTCTAGAAATTCTTCAGTTTTTCCAAAGCATCACACTAAGATCATAAGGTGTTGGAGAAGGCTTGTAGTCCATGTAGCCAAAGTGACTCAAGACCTTCTCCACATAATAAGATTGCAAAAGAGTATCCCATCCTGACCTTTTATCAACTTACTCTTAAAAATAACATCAGCTTCTCCCAGATCACTCATATCAAAACTTCGAGATAGAAAGTCCTTAACCTCCATTATCACATCAGGGGTGTCCAAAGATGAATATGTCATCAACACACAGACATAGGATCACTCCTTCACCCCCACCATTGCTGTAGTGCACACATCTGTCAACTTCATTTACTACGAAGCTTATATATGTTAAAGTTTTGTCGAACTTCTCATGCCATTGCTTAGGTGCTTGCTTAAGACTACACAAAGACTTCAATAGCTTACAAACCTTACCCTATTGACCACTTGCTACAAATCTATTAGGCCATTCCATGTAGATTTCCTCGTCCAACTCTCCATTAAGGAAAGTTGTCTTAATGTCCATTTGATGACTGAGAAGACTGTATGAGGAAGCCAAGGATAGTAGCACTCGTATAGTGGTCATTCTAGCAATAAGTATAAAGAAGTCATCACCTTCTCTTTGGGTATAACCCTTGGCAACAAGTCTTGCCCTTGTACTTTTCAATAGTACATCAGGTCTAAGCTTCTTCTTGAACACTTACTTGCACCCTACTGGTTTATAACCATAGGGATGATCAGTGATTTCTCAAGTTCCGCTAGCGATAATGAAATTCATTTCACTACAGCTGCTTCCTTCTAGTAGTCTACATCTGGAGATACGTATGCTTCTAAAATGGTCTTAGAAGAATCATCCGCAAGCTATGCAGTGAAATCATCACCAAAGGATTTTGCTATCCCTGGTCTGTTGCTCGTCCTAGGAGAACCACTGTCATCCTCCTTAGGGGTTCGCTCATATGTTTGTTCAAAATATTTAAATGGAATGCCAAGTTTAGGAATTAAATGATCTTGTTGACTAGAAGTGCCTGGTAACGTAGCATCTTGAGATTCCATTATTGTACCGACATGCATATCGAGTACCTCAGAATTGACTACTGGAAACCTATAAGCAATGCTCCGATGAGCATATCCTAGAAAAACACAATCCACGGTTTTAGGTCCGAACATGCACTTCTCAGTTAT
This sequence comes from Stipa capillata, assembly GCA_019208055.1. Taxonomy (NCBI): domain Eukaryota; kingdom Viridiplantae; phylum Streptophyta; class Magnoliopsida; order Poales; family Poaceae; genus Stipa; species Stipa capillata. The sequence goes on along the minus strand of JAGXJF010004291.1, from coordinate 28,979 downwards.
TGGTATGTTGACTTTCTCCAAGTGCCCCCACGTGCGTCAGTAAGAAAGTGATAGTTTCCTTCCTTCCCATTCCTCATAAGGAGGTTTCTCCTTACTCTTAGTGATAACTCTATTCAGGACATGACATGAGGTCAATATGGCTTGCCCTACCAAGCAATAGATAATCTAGCAGTGTCTAACATGGCCTTAATCAAGTCAGTCATAGTGTGATTCTTCCTTTCGCCAACCTTGTTCGATTGGGATGAATAGGGAAGCGTCTTCTCATGGATGATTCCACGCTCCTTGCAAAAAGAGCTGAACTCATTTTTCAAGTATTCTCAATCACAATCCGACCTAACTCTTTTGATCTTTCTATCAAGTTGATTTTCAACTTTTACCTTATTTTAAAGTAGTCTAGAGCCTCATCTTTAGTTTTTAGTAGATATACATAGCAAACTCTAGTGGCATCATCAATCAAATTCATGAAATATTTTTTCCACCCTTCGTCAACACACCATTCATCTTGTAGAGGTTTGGATATAGGAGCTCTAGAGGTGCTAAGTTTCTCTCCTCAGCTGCCTTGTGAGGCTTACCAGGTTGTTTCTATTGCACACAACTTTGGCACTTAGAACCTTTGACTAGTGAAAAATTGTGATAAATTCATATTGAAAGCAAATTTATGCAACCATGATTAAAAAGACATAATCGTGAGTGCCAAACATTAACCTCACCTCCATTAGCATAAACATGGTTCACAACTTTATTACAGAAATCAGAGAGGGAAAGGTGGAACATGCCTCCGCACTCATAGCCTTTACCAATAAAAAGTTCATACTTAGATACAACTACTTTATTGGACTCAAACAACAACCTGAAGCCATCTCTACCGAGAAGGGAAATATTGATAAGATTTTTATTTATTGAAGGGACATGCTGCACATTCTTCAGCCGCACGATCTTCACTCAAGTAAACTTCAGATCTATCATACCAACACAATGAACAGAAGCATGTGACCCATTTTCCATCATGACAAAAGAAGACCGAGTGACCTGATATGAAGAAAATAATGAAACATCAGCACACATATAAATGTAGCTCAGTGTCAATCCACCAATCAGTCAACTGACAAACGAAAAGAACAATGGGTAAATTACCATATCCGGTGCTCCCTACTGTGGCATTGCCCATAGTCGCGTTGACAAATTTGGAGGTCTATCCTGGCTGAAACTTTCTTCCTTTGTGGTTTTTGCAATCTTTAGCCCAATGGCGGAGTTCACCACACACGAATCAATGTTTGTCTATCTTTGTTCATTGGATTCTTTCTGTTCTTGTCGTTGGTGGTCTGATGACCTTGTTCTTCCAATTGAGCTTGCTCCGACCGTTCTGTTGCAGCATGTTGGCATCGAAGTGCCCCTCAGCTCCTTTAGAATACACATCCTTCGCTCGAGCTTTCTCCTCAACCTCAAGAAATCTCGTCTCTTGCTCCATGACGTCTAGTTCACTTCCTATGTCTGACGCACTGAACTTAGTTTTGAGTGCATCCCACAATTCCTCTGTGTCTCTCATGTGCACGTACAAATAGCAATGGCAGTTAGCAAGTACACTAAGAACTCCTACAGAGAATGTGGTGCCATCCTCGAATGCCTTCTCCTCCTCAGAGGTAAGAGTTCCTTCAGGTTTGCAAGCCATGACCTATTAGATGTTCATAGCAGTTAGCCACAGTGGCCTTGATCTTCCATCTCTTAAAGTGCATACTGGCAAACTTTTTTGGCCTAACTGCATCGGCGAAATCAGCCATCGTAAAACCCAAGTGCCTAAAATAAGTTTTTCGATTGTTGGAATAATGAGCACCTTATGGTTTATTTTAATCCACATATGTAACATGATAGACAGCATTGCAATTTAATCAACAAACATTGCACGTAAAAACTAGGAATGCAAATGACTACTGAGTAGGCATAACACATATCTATATCACAAGCATGTGCTAACATGGCAACTATCATCACAAAAGGGATCACCATGACTATGTAGATGTAACTGTTATTGGACAAAGATAGCGCAATGGTGGGGAAATGATGTTGTGGATGAGTCCTAGAAGAGGTTTTAGATGTCATAGAGGAGGTCCTCAATGATGTAGAAGAGGCTCTAGTTGTTGTAAAGGAGGTCCTGGGTGTTATAGTAGAGGTCCTGGATGATGTAGAGGAGGTCTTGGATGTTGTGGTGGAGGTCCTAGATGAACAAGCATTCACGCTATGCGCTTCCCAAAAAACTTTATCGTCCGCACTTAGTGCAAGCTCATGAGAGATGAATGGTTTTGGAGACCTATTCTCCCATCCATAGGTGTGCGCCGATGCAACAGGAGGGAGTAGCTTAGAAACAGCGCAGAACAAAGGAATAAGGCAATGTGTACAGAGTGGGTACTGTTGTCACACCTCTGCCAGGGGTGTGGATTTCCCTTATATAGCCCATGGCAGGTAAGGCAATGGTCACCGGAGGAGCTACATACAACAATAGTCACTATAAATTTTTAGTTACACGTTAATAATTGAACTAGAAACGGCTGACTATTCATCTCATATTAACTCCCATGGTAATGCTTGACTTTTCATTTATCTACACTAGTAAATAAAAAAAACTGCAAAGTCTTGGATATACACGCTTAGCTTAAGCCAGCCCATGTCATGCAGATGGGTAGGCATGGCAAGATGAGCAAGTGAGGGAGTGAGCACACGAGTGTAGTCCTTTCTTCTCACGCTATAAAGATGTGTCCTTCCATCTCCACTAGCAGTATGGAAAAGATCAACTTATATATATCTCACAATTCAATGGGCATTTGAGATTTATCTAGGAATTATTAATTATTTGTGTCTATGCCCAATATATCTTACAATGTGCAGGCAAAACGATCTCTTTTTTTAGGTTTAAGACTAGTGAAAACGTATATACATGAATGTTTCAAAAGCCCTCAAGGAGTTCCTAGATGTTTTAGGTTCTAAGGAGAGTAAGCTTCTACAGCCATGCAGAACTTTAATGTTAAAGCTCAAAACAAAAGAGGCTAAATTATTAAAAAAATTGTTTATCTAAACAATGTTTCCACTAAATGCCACTTCATCCACTCCAAAATACAGTCGTTTGTAGATTAAATACCTAGACTATCTAGTTATACATGGGACTAAACTCGCTGAAAATTGATTTGTGTTCCCTGCAATACCTCCGGTCAGAGGAAAGGGAATGGGAGTGCACAGGTCAGTTATAAAGCCATATGTTTGGTTGATCAATATAGAAATTTAGGACGGATAGGCCATGGTAGTTGAGGGTCTAACTCCCACTATTTCAATAACAAGTAGGGGGTGAGAATTTCGCGGGATCTTGCCACACCAAAAGAAACATTTAGCACATCGGCCCTTACTACGACAAAATCATTTAGCACTCGGAGGCACAGCGGCGAGCGCGTAGGGTCTTACCATGAAGAAAAATACTTAGTGCTCGGCAGCGCAGCGGCTAGCGCTTCAGCTCTTACCACTATGATAAACACTTAGTGCTCAGCGGTGCAACAATGAGCACGTCGGCTCTTACCACCACGAAAAGTTCTTGGTCCTCAGCAACATAGTGGCAAGAGCATACGGTCTTCCAGCGATGAAAAACACTTAGCGCTTGGTAGCATAGCGGCTAGCATGTTGGCTCTTGCTACCATGAAGAAAACTATCACTCGTGGTGTAGCAGTAAGTGGGTCTTCCCTTGACGAGAGACATCTGTCCCCTGGCGGTATAGCTTGATTCTTGGGGATGTATCATGATTTTAGGTCCTATGTCTATACTACACTCTTGGTTAATCATGGCTTTGTCACCAATTTTACTAAGTCTATTTTTCATTGGGAATTTCACAGAGTTTCTGCTGTAAATGGAGGCATCTATAATGTCTCCCATCATTGTTGTTGTATTGTTGCTTGCTCTAGGCATGGGATGTGTCTTGCTCATGGGACCAGCATATCTAGCGACCACATAATCTTGCTAAGACTATATTTTATAGGAAATTTTGGTAGAGTTTTTGCTACAAATCATGATATTTTTGCTACCTAGGACGTGCGTATATCCTTGCCATGCGGTTAGATCTGCTCGCTCATAAGCCTCAATATGGCCATAGAGTTTTAGCTCTCTTAGTGACTGAACTGGTGGACTGTCTTTTGAGATGGTCATGGAGTCATGGAGTCTTAGCTCCCTCATGGCAATGATGTGTTTCTCAATGTGGCCATAGAATCTTACCTCGCTCATGGCAATAGAGTATAGCTTGATGTGGCCACGAAGTCTTAGCTCAATGATGACGATGGAGTGCGTCTCGACATGGCCAAACTCTTAGCTTGCTCATCGTGACAGAGTTTGGCTCGACATGGTCGTGGAGTCTTAGCTTATTCATGATGACAGAATATGTCTCGATATGGACATGGAGTCTTAGCTCTCTCATAGTGACAGAGTGTGTCTCGATGTGGTCGTCGAGTCTTAGCTCATTCGCGGTGACATAGTGTGTCTCGATATGTCCGTGGTGTCTTAGCTCACTATCAGTCACTACTAAAGAATCGTCCATGCGAGGCGCCTTATTCGAGGTGGTTAAGTAAAAGCATCACAAATAATATATATAGGAAGCGGTTAGTATGAAAAAACCGCTTTAGATAACGACTTCTGGAGCAACCGCCACGGATAACGACCACATCCGAGGCAGTTAGAAATAATTAACCTCCTGCAATGTTATCCGAGGTGGTTACTTATTTCTGACCGCCTCGGATAATGGCCATATCGGAGGGGGTTCTATATTGTCAACCGTCTCAGATAAATGAGTACATATTAGAGGCGGTTGCTGATATATAACCGCTTCCATATAAGTGATATCCGAGGCGGTTATGTGGATTTAACCGCCTCCAATATGATTCACAGTATTAATTGTGCTGCGCGAGCAGACATACGACCAGAGGTAGATATGTCTTAAATGTGGCAATTTGCTGGCGATTTTTTGAGCTATTTGCTGGCGATTTTTCGGTGGAGAAGCTACATTTGGAAGAGTAGTTGGAGATAATACTTCCTTGTTGATTAGCAAAGCTTAGTGTTTAGTTTTTGAATCATTTTATCCAATAATTTGGTGATTTTGCTTTGTTTCTTAGACATTGAGAATATTCAATTATATGATCATAATTAGATCGATGGAGATGTTTGATTTATCATATGGTTGAATGCATATAAAATTAGTGTTAAGGTGTGCAAATTTTGAAGAAATTTTGTGGGTAAAAACGAAAAAAATAAACATGGATTTATTTTTGTGGCATATTTAATTTATATATGCAAGAAGTGGTAATTTGGTTAGTTATACGTTAGTAATTGAAGAGAGTCGACGCATATAGGTTAGTTATATTAGTCAATTAGTACGGTTAGTTAATTATATTAGTTAGTTAGGTTAGTAATTTTTTTTAGAATTTGGTTAGGTTAGTAATTGAAGAAATGTTAAACTCATGTCACGAAGTCGATGCACTTCATATTTTTAACTAAAATTTCAACTTTCCATATGCACGGCTTAGATGGATTGATCGTGGATGTACGGAGCTCGCAACACAGAGGTGTATAGAGATGGAGTCAGAGCATTTATGACAGCTGCCGAGGCGGACATGTTGAGAGAGGGTAGAGCTAACACGTATTGTCCATGCCTAGACTGTGGTACCGTAAGGATTTTTGAGCTCCATCATATTGAGTACCACATCTTCAAGAGAGGTTTTATGGAAGGGTATTCAACTTGGACCAAGCACGGTGAAGATCAAGCCGTAGTATCAGATGACGATATTTGTGTCGATGAAGAAGCAACTGATACGCCATTTGATATCAGTTGTGATTCAAACCATGAGATGTCTGATGATCCCGACTCGATGCCTGAGCTGGAACAGATGTTGCGCGATTTTGAAGAGCACGTAATAGACAAAGAGTACCAACAATTCCTAGGCTTGATGGGGTCCTCGGAGAAACCGCTATTCCCAGGCTGCAAGGCTAAGTTCACTTTGTTATATGCCGTGCTTGAACTATTGAAGCTGAAGGCGAGCAACAGCTGGTCTGACAAGTGCTTCAACGAGTTGTTGGGCCTCCTAGGTGACATGCTCCCAGAGGGGAACGAGTTACCCAGAAACACATACAGAGCCAAGAAGGTGCTTTGTCCCTTGGGACTAGAAGTTGAAAAGATACGTGCATGTCAGAACGACTGTATCCTATACCGAAAAGAGTTTGCGAAGCTACATTCATGCCCTATGTGCAAGGCTTCTCAGTACAAGGGTAAGATTGGAGTAGAAGGAGCTAAGGAATTCATCGAGGTGACGAAGGGGACTCCTGCGAAGGTTGCTTGGCACCTGCCTGTAATCCCGCGCTTGAAGCATTTGTTTGCAATCCCGAAAGAAGCAAAACTATTTTGCTGGCATGCAGACGAGCGGAAGACATCCGATGGAAAGCTAAGACACCCTGCCGATGCTATCCAGTGGAGAAACATCAATAAGAAGTATCCTCGATTCGCTGCGGAAACTAGGAACGTAAGGTTTGCACTGAGTACGGATGGAATAAATCCATTTGGCAACATGAGCAGCCGACACAGCGCCTAGCCCGTACTCTTCAGTATGTACAACCTACCTCCCTAGCTTTGTATGAAATGGAAGTACGTTATGATGTCCATACTTATCGAAGGGCCTAAGCAACCTGGTAACGACATCGACGTGTATTTCCAACTATTGATGGATGATCTACAAACACTGTGGAACACAGGAGTGCAGGTATGGGATGTCGACAAAAGAGAATACTTCACTTTGCGGGCCATGCTGTTCTGCACAATCCAAGACTTTCCCGCTCTTGGCAACACCTCTGGTTAGATGGTGAAAGGACACAAAGGTTGTGTCATATGCATGGAGAATACCGTGAGCCTAAGTCTCAAGAATTATGGGAAAGTCGTGTACATGGGTCACCGGCGGTTCCTGCCTATAAGGCACCGTTACCAGAGGTGGAAGTCATACTTCAATGGGATAACGGAGAATGGTGCGAAACCAAGGGCATTAAGCGGTGCAGAGGTATTCGAGAATGTTAATGATGTCAATGTCGTGCTTGGAAAGGGTCGCAAGAAAAGGCCACAGATAAGTCCGCATACTGGAAGAAGCGATCGGTGTTCTAGGACCGACCATACTGGAAGGATCTAGACGTCTGGCACTACATCGATGTCATGCACATAGAGAAGAATGTTTGTGACAACGTGCTGGGTCTACTGCTTAACATGAAGGACAAGATGAAGGATGGCGTTAAGGCCCGACTTGACTTTGTTGATATGAGAATCAGGTCCAAGCTGGCACCTATACTTCTGCCTAACGGGAAGACATACATCCCCCTGCCTGTTACACTTTATCCAAGGCCGAGAGAACCAAGTTTTGCAAGTTCTTGCATGGTGTGAAGGTTCTGTCGGGCTACTCCGCCAACATCAAGAGGCTCGTCTCGATGTAGGACTTGAAACTAATCGGCAAGAAGTCTCATGACTGCCATGTTATGATGACACAGATGCTCTTAATTGCAATCAAGAATATTCTGCCACCTAACGTCCGAGAATCAATCACCAACCTGTGCTTCTTCTTCAACAAGATTTCATAGAAGGTGATGGACATGTTCGAACTAGATGATCTGGAGTTAGCGGCGGCGGAGACTGTTTGTTAGCTAGAGATGTATTTTCCCCGATCTTTCTTCTATATAATGGTGCATCTCATCGTCTACATTGTGCATGAAATCAAGATGTGCGGGCCCGTCTTCCTTTGGAGCATGTACCCATTTGAAAGATTCATGGGAATCTTGAAGCACTACATGCGAAACAGGTATCGACCGGAGGGAAGTATTGTCGAAGGTTACGCTGTAGAAGAGGTTGTCGAGTTTTGTGTTGACTATATGGAGTCGAACCAACCGATTGGCCTGCCACGCTCTCGGCACGAAAGCAGGGTTGATGGTGTTGGGACCATCGGAAAGAAATCAATAACGGCTGATCAAGCTGGACACGCTCTTGCCCATTTCACAGTACTACAACACACGACCACCGTTGCCCCGTACATGGACGAGCACAGGTCAAAGTTAAGGCAAGAGCATCCAAATAGAACTGATGCGTGGCGGACGAGAGAGCATAATAAAGAATTTAACAAGTGGTTCAAGGAGCATCTTCGTTTAGGTGCCTCTAGCGACATGCTAACCTGGTATGTGAAGGGCCCAACATTCAAAGTCGTCACTTGGCAAGGATATGACATTAACGGATACACATTCTACACGAGAGATCAAGATAAGAAAAGCACATTTTAAAATAGTGGGGTTCGCATAGAGGCTTCTAACATGAGCAGTAAACAGAGCTGGTACTATGGGTTCATCGAGGATATTTGGGAGTTGGACTATGTGTACTTCAAATTTCTATTATTCCAGTGCCGTTGGGTCAATCTGCAATCTACGAAGGTCCATCTCCATGGCTTCACAACAGTAGACCTTGAACGTGTTGGATTCAAAGATGACCCATTCATTCTAGCCAATCAAGCTCACTAGGTGTTTTATGTGACTGACAAGGCGAAGAAGAATCTTCATATTGCCCTACAGGGTAAAAGGAAGATTGTCGGAGTTTAGGGTGTGGTGGATGAGGACGAATACATGATCTTTGAAGATGCACCTCCGATGCAACATAGCATAAGAGACGCGATTACCGATGAACCTAACGAAGCATGGTACGTACGGGAAGATCATCAAGAAGGACTAGAGTTCGAAGAGGAAATGCCTCGCAAAAAGAAAAGGACGAGGAAGCGGAGGCAATGAAATAATTTGAGATGTCCAAGTCAAATTTGTTGTCAACCTGAGAAGTGCTACATACGCGACGATCATCAAGAAGGGTTAGAGTTTGAAGAGGAACTGCCTCGCAAAAAGAAAAAGAAATGCCAAGGCAATGAAATTATTTCAGATGTTCATGTCCTTTTTGAGAAGTGTTGATTTTGTTGGTTGAAACATGCAAGAAACATTTATGTGCAAATGGTCATGTATTTGAGATGCTCATGTGCTGATGATATTTGGGATGTTCATGGTAAAGGTTGTAGAATTGTGCTATGTGCTGTCAGTTCTGAAATTATCAACTGAATTGTGTTGTCGCCTGAAATTTCAGAAAACAGAACTGAACACTTGCCTGATAAAAAGTATCCGAGGCGGTTGGAACCAAGAAACCGCCTCCTTTATAGACTATCTGAGGTGGTTAGATATATTTCGCCCCGACTGCTCCACGCCATCATCGCCGAGGTCCCCGTCACCTATCCTCTCCCCGCAGCGCCGCCTCCTCCGACCAGTGGCTGCCTCCTCCCTGACCGGCGGCAGCCTCCTACCCGAGCGGCGACCTCCCCGAGTGGCATCTCCCCGAGCGGCAGCCTCCTTCCCAAGCATCGGCGCCTCCCCGAGCACCACGGTGACCTCCCCACACACCGGCGCCTCCGCGAGCACTGGCCTCCTCCCCACACACCGGAGTCCTCCCCGAGCACCGGCCTCCTCCGCAAGGTCAAGATAACTCCTAATTGGCAATTGATAATAGTTTGCGTATGGATCAGCACATTGTACACTTTTAGGTGCTTAGTAATCACAGTTGGTGTTTAGCTTTTGACCATTAAGTAAGATTTATGTCGATGGTCAAGATAACTCCAAATTGGCAAATCAAACGCCTGAAGCTTTTATTTCTCAAATTAGGTTAATTTGTTGTAATTTCTTCTCTGACCATGATCGATTTGTATGATTTAATCAACAAGATCTTTTGTTTTCAGCATCGACCAAATTAAAAATGTGTTTAGGTTAAAGTAGATTACCTTTGCTAGGCATTAACATAATTATGAGTAACTTTTCATGTTGCATGATTGGGAAAAAGAGAAGGGCAGCTACGTCAAAATGTTTGAACATCGACTATATTTGTGTTAACAAAGAGAGTTAGACATGACATTTATATAACTTCTTTAGACATACCAAAAAGTTTTCAAAAAACATTGCCAAAACCTAGTTGAAGTTGAATGCTACTACACATCTTATGATTTATTTCCCAAGGATAGAGGAAGCCTTTCATATAGCACAAAGGTTGTTCTAAAATATGTTGACGTCATGATGTTTCGTCTTTATTAGAACGGTGATGAACTCCCCGCCGCCCTCCCCTATGATATCGCCGTCGGGGTTGCCAAGACCGTCGACATCCTCAGGAAAGGGTTCTCGCAAACCAAGGAAGCCATCGGGGAGGCCGAAGGGCAGATGGGTAGTTGAGAGATTAGATCTGGTGACCGGAGTTCCTGAGCCAGAAGAAACACGGAAGACGTGGTGAACGTTATGCAGGGTGGTCGCCCGTTCTAGGGTTAGGATCACCCTCGCCGATTGGGGTGAGCTGACACGGGAGGAGTGGAGGTCCCTGTTTGACAAAGTGAAGGGCTCCTTCATGTACCCGGAAGAGGTTGAAGCCGATTTCTTCCGAGCTACTATATTGACGGCTGGGAAGTGTTGGAGGAATTTCAAGCACAGACTGGTGAGGAACTATCTCAAGCAAGAGAATTCTTCAAAGAAGATTGGGCAGAATTCTGTGCCTTGAAGTCGTCCGAAGAGTTATAGGCAGATAGCCAGAAGGGGCAAGAGCTAGCCAGGAGGAACAAGCACCCGCATTATCTTGGCACCTTAGGGTATGTCGGTGCTAAGAAGAAGTGGGCAAAGGAGGACGAGGAAGTGGAGAAGCATGTACAGCAGCCGGTGTTCTCGGATTTCAGTGACAGCCGCATCTGGGACTGGTGCAGGGTGAGGACGAAGGTGGACCCTCGTGGTCAACACATATGGTGAAACCCTGAAGACGAGGAGGTCTATCAGAGAATGGTGGGCATCTCAAGGTTCGCTTGTGCCAAGTCGAGAGAAAGACATACTCTCCGAGGCCATCGGCACCAGGAAGCCTTATGGACGCACCAGGGGTTTCAGAAATCTGGCAACATGGGGCAAAGCCTTCATCGGCGATACGCAAGAGGCACATCAACAGAGGAAGAAAGCAAGAGCCGAGCAGATGAAAGCAGAGATACAGTCGTCCCTTGAGAGGCAATTTGAGGAAAGAATGAGAGCCATGGAGGAGAGGCTTTCAGCACAGTACCTACAAGATAGGGTGCCAGTCACAATTAGCCCGGGTGCCCGCCGCAGTAGCTGCGCCTCGAGTGCGGACGATTGTTCTCCCATTGACCAAATTGGGGGTCCGACGTAGTGCAAGATGCAGATACAGTTCACTACGATGAACTTCGCAATGGACGCCGCGTACGGTCATGTGTGGCCATCTACTCCTGGAACAGTGTTACATGGTGTCCTGTTAACGCCAGGTTTCACGTGAGTGCAAGTCGAGTCAATCAACCCAACCTTCGCTAACTGTCCCTTGCCAAACGTGTGAGAATCTGATGAGATGCAGTTGCTAAGCGACAAGGTCGGGTCATTCATCCAGTGGCCAAAGAAGGACGTAGTCCTCGAATCAGCACCGAGCGCACCATTCGTTCCTCCATGCTCGCTGGATCTTGGGATGCTGAAGTTTTCATCGGTGGTTGCTCGATCTCCGCCAGAGGTTTCGATGTAGCTCGCCCTTCCTTAGCTAGTGCCGACAGTACCACATGTGGAGGTTTCTCATCGTTTGCTACCCCCTCAACTCCCGGCAGTACCACAAGTGGAGAGCTCACGGCCAAGTCATGTTCGAACGAAGAGTCAAGGGGCCACATCCAAGCTGAAAGTATACAGAGCCAAGAAGTCTGCTTCAAAACTGGCGAATGATGTTGAATATCCTTTGGCGGAACTAGCTCGCCAGCACGTGCCAGGACAACCTATGGTGGACGCTAACGTGAACCTGGGCATAGCCTACCGGATGCTTCATGATCAATTACATCAAGATGTCGAACAGGCCATTCCCAGATACAGCAGTCGGCGTCGTAGTCTGCTTCAAGGAGCAGCATTTCAAGCACCATGGATTTCTCAGACATCTTCAACATGATGCACTTCTGTGAGCTGGACGCCGGTCTCATGAGATGCTTCACGCTGTAAGCCCTTACAACGTAGCACCATTTTGTTTTATCACCGCTAAGTACCTGCAATATAACTCGTTCTTCTCCTATACTCAGATACATGCTTGATCTGAGTGAAAGAAGAAAGATGCAGAACTCTGTGGGGTTTGGCGACCCACATTAGATCTTGGCCCAAAGCATCGCGGCAAATAAGAACATGGTGCGGGACTACGTCATGCATTTACTCCATGAGTACTCCGCATGAGATCACATCCAGGTTGCCTATAACATCGGGTAAGCCACATCCTTTGCAAATTCTCATCATTCGACGGCTAAACATGTAATAACTTCGTATCGTATAACCAGGGGCCATTGGATCCTCCTCGTGATCGTGCCGAAATGGAATAAGGTATATTACCTTGATTCCATGAGGCATAGCATTGACGAGCGCAAGCAAGGGTACTTGGACACCATGCGTCTACTCGACGAGTGAGTACCAAAACTTTCGACTTCGTCCATGCCTATTCTTTCTTCTTCCCAAAGGAAAAGATAGTTCGATGCTAATTGTTTTCAATCACCTAGAGCGTTTGACACGTACGTCAAACAAGGAGGGAGGCACAAGGAAGGAGTGCTGCCCGTCGAGTTACGCCATGACTCCAAGTTTAAGGTATTCCGTAATGTCCTTGACTCCTCAAACTAATGCCATCATACTTCTGCCCTCTATACCTAATCGATATCCCTTTTGTAGTGCCGGCAACAACCCGAAGGGTCCGACCTCTGTGGGTATTACGTGTGTTTCCACATGCTAGCCCTTTGCAGCAACCCAAAGTACCATGATCTAGCGGTACGAAACCATCGCCACTACTAATGTCTAGTGTTTAATCATGCTATTCGCCCTGAGTGTAAGCCTCATGTTTTCAGGGAGCGGCGAAAACCATGGCAATCAAACAGTTGGAAGATATGGACATCGCCCAGATCCGGTCGCACATCGCTAGCTTCCTAAACAACGAGGTCATTAGTGCCGAAGGACGCTTCAATTCCTCGGCGGCAAGCTAGGAACTTAGGATTGCGATTAGTTAGATCATTACTTAGGTTTAAATTTCTAGTTAGGCCATTAGTTATGTCATTAGTTCGAAAGCATCAAACTTTGTAGTTATCTATCCAACCTGTGGTTTGAAATGATAAGTGCACTTGATGTTTTTAAATGTCTTGTTCATTTTTCCTCTCAGTGCTAATGTATAAGTGGGTGTGACATAACTATAACTTTTCTTGTGAATGTCACTATTTTACAAATGAGACTTCTTTATCAACAGATATCGTGTATGGAGGCTTCGGCGAGTGGTTCTATTCATGTGAAGAACTTGAGAGCGGTCTACTTTTTTGAATTTGATCAATATCTTCGCTTTGAATTGAGTATATGTCACAAGTGAACAAGTTTTCTAATATTATTTATGTGCGTATGTATGTGAATGTTTGTAGTTTATGTCTTGTGGTCGATGCGAGAATGAATGATTGAATAGTGTGCTATATAAATCTGTTGTATACGTGCTGTGCTATATAAATTTGAGTATATATATGAACTGTTTGCTTTTTTAGGGAGGCTAGTAAATCAGGCAAAATAATGCCTGTTTAAAAACATATCCGAGGCTGTTGTAACTTAACAACAGCCTCGGATATCTATTACGCAACCGCCTCGGATAAGCACTTATCCGAGGCGGTTGAAATGCGTAAACCGCCTCGGATAAGCCCTTATCGGAGGTGGTTACGACATTATCTGAGGCTCGTGAATTCTTTGAACTATTACTCGCTTACAATCTCACAACTTTGTGATCTTGATCTTGAGTGCACCTTCACCAAACATGGAGTGTTTGTGACTAAGAGTGATGATCAATCCTTAGTATTCAAAGGCTTCAAGAAAGGTAACTTGTATTTGGTAGACTTTTCCTCTAAAAATTCATGATAGAACTTCGGGTGTCCCGATCTTTCATGAGAACGATAACTTTCAATTTGTGGAGACGACTCTGACAATCCGACTACACCATACGATGATGATGCACCTTAGCACTTGCTAAACCAACTCTGATGGGTTATTAACGATGTTGGAAGTATGACCAACCTGCACACAACGTTCTAATCCTTGTGAGCAATCAAAGAACAAGCAAGAATTATGATAATAGCAATCTAAATTGCAATTATGTATGTGGTACTAGATAAATTGGGGTTCCGCAAAGCGGTCTAGACAACTAGTGATCGGACATAATCGACAGACATGAAGTTACAGCATAAATGACTGTTAGCTAAAGAAAACCCAAAACTAATGAGGGCATCCTCGGGGGTATATAAAGAGAGAAGGTGGCGGCCAAGGGGGTGGACCCATGCCTCTAGGTCATACAAGGCTCATAGACCCAGGTGGAGGTGGCATCGCACCTCTGGACTCTATTTCAGAAACAATTCCAAACTCTTTTGGAAATTGTATCATTCTCAAAAGGAATTTGGTGATGGTGTCAGATCGGTTGGAAATTGTATGAGATAAGCTTTCTATAGAGTCCAAGATCACCCAAATCGGGGCCCATATACTAGAGATATAGACGTTTGAAGTCAGGGTTGTCTCACCAATCCGAATCAGAGTCTAAAACTTTTAGAACTTGATCCCTAGCTCTTATTGGACCAAAGGTGATGAGAGAAACCTTCTTGTATAGCACCAATTCATGTGGGACATGTTCTGGTTCACACGAACTTCATTCCCTCCTCCATTGTCCCATTCTTTGATCAACATGTCTTGAACAAATGTGATGGAAGTAGAGGTAGTGGTAATGGTAGCATCCATGGCAGCCATGTCCTCATTTTCCTCCCTTCCTTGAAAATAAAGCCATCCTTAGCTTTGCATAACCTAAAAAAAACTAACATGGTAAACAAGGTGTATACGTGGTATATGTGTATGTCATCCATTTGAATTCCTCGCCATTGTTGCAGATCGAACATTAGCACATAGTAGGTCATTAGATGATTAGTTAAACGATTGGCATAACAAATCATGATCATAGCAATAATTATCAAACAACAAATTTTTATATAATATAATTGATTACACATATCAAAATAAAACAATATGGAACTAGGCATGTCCAAAATATTCAAACAACAAGTATAACAAATTTTCTTGCAAGTATAAGTGAAGCACTCATTGATATCATCCGTTTTGCAATGCTTATAATTAAACCATCCCAACATAGATGAATAAACATTAATGGTTTCCAAATAACAAGATACAACTTGCTAAACTTTAGAGCAAGACAATGCACTAATGTTTAAACAATCATGTAACAAGCTATTCAGCATATATTCAGCACCAATATTTTAGGTTATATCAAAATGATAAGAATTGGCATTATTTTATTCTCTTTTAAACAGAAAGTTGACCGCATGTGATGCAAATCCTATGCACCAAAAACTCATTGTCTATGCCATACTGTTCGATCAAGTTAAATTTAAAATCAGGGGCATAAACACTTTTCAACGATGTCAAATATGTGATTTCATCAACTTTATTTCTAGCATGTGATAACGGCATGAGTGGATCCATCATCATATACCAAAACAAATTAGCGGGGGAAATTGTAGCTAGCACTTCTTTATGTCTAATCATGTAATACCCAATTGTAACGGAATAGATAATTGCTCCGCATTCATGCATACATGGCATCATCACCATCCACACCTTATTTAAACTTAGTTGTATATCAACTTCATTTTATAGGATATGTTAATATCTCATCCTCGGTGGATATGTTAACAAACACCAATCAACTTATTTGAAGTATCGGACTTCGATAGTAACATTAACAAGTGGTGGGGCCCGTGAACCCCGTCGATGAAGTCCTCTACTAACCTTCATTCCCCCTTCCTAAAGTTTCCCCCAACAGGCCACATGGAATAATAGCTCAATCGAAGACGTCCGAGGGGAAAACCCTAAAGTGCCGAAGGAACTAGGGTTAATGAAAAAGGGAACCAAATATGGATGAAAACTTGTCAAACTTTGGGAATAGGCTTGAATATGAAAGGTTCAGCTCCATGCCAAATTTCAGAAATTTTGGAGCACCCTAAGACCTAGCCCTAGTTCAAACTGTCGAATTAGGTCAAACCCTAGGTTTGAACTAGACCCCTGTTCAAACCAGCTCCAAATTGATTCAAATTTCTACAGTAGATCCCAAATAAAGTTTAGAATCCCCTGTAAAAATTTCATAATTTTTGGAGCCAGTATTGCACATAAAATGGCACACATACCCTCTCTGTCGCCAGATAAAAGAAAAGAGAAAAGAATAAAGAAAATGGAGAAAAGGCCGAGGCCTACTGGGCCTCCCCGGCCGGCCCAATTCCTCCCGCCGGCCTTCCCCCTCTCTCCCCTGCGTGCGGGACCCGCCTGTCGGTCTCCCCCGCGCCTCCCCTCCCTCTAGACCGTGGGGCCCGCCTGTCAGGGCGGCGCCTCCACGTCGCTGCCGCCGAGCGGCCGGGGTGGGCGGTGCCCCCGCTCCGACCAGCCCCCCCCCCGTGACCGCGCCGCCCCCTTAAATGCCCCCCTCCACTCGGACAGTCCCCCGAGCCCCCGGGAACCCTAACCCCCTCCCCCCTTGCCTCTTCTCCCCGAGCCGCCGCCGTCTTCCTCAGCCCCGGCCGCCGCCTCCGACGAGCTCCAGCAGCCGCCGTGGTCCTCCGCCGCCTCCCATTCCGAGCTCCGCTTCTCCCTCCTCTAACTCCACCTCCTCTTCCCCTCACAGGACCGAGCCCCGAGCAGCCCCCCCGACGAGCCACCGGTCGCCGCCGCCTCTGTCTTCGTCGCCGCCGCCTCTCAAGTCCCCCACAGCCTCCCCGCGCCGTCGCAGTCGCCTTAGGGTGAGCCGCTGCTCCTCCCCACCGAGCTATCGAGGTCGCCGCCATCCCTAGCCCCCTTCGGCCTCCTCTCCGGCGAGAGCGCCGCTGCCGGCCTCGGCTCCGGCCGGGTCCAGGAGAGAGAGAGATGAGGGAAAGGAGAGAGAGAGAGGAGCCGCGTGGCCTCTTCTGATTGGGCCACGCGTGCTCGGGTATGGCCCACTGGTCAGTAGGGTTAGGTTATGTGCTGGAAATTTCGGGTGGGTTTTCTCGGGTACGCGTAGGAGTTGTAGATTTGAGCTGGGTAACGTTCGGGTACGCTCAGCAATTACGTCTTCGACTGATTAGGGTTAGGTTTTGTATAGGATTTCAAATGATCATAACTTTTGAACCGTAAGGCCAAATTTAAAAAATTTTATATGTCTGGAAAGCTCTTGAAATTCTCTACATTTTGGTTGGATCAAAAGTTAATTTTGAGTACATGCACAGTAGGTTATATAGGGTTGTTATCTAGCTCCCGTCGCAAATCCGTAAACCCTAACTTCGTGATCCTAGCCCCGATTTCGACAAGTTTTATATTTCCAGGAACCTCACGAGATTTCCTACGTCAGGGAACAACTAGATTTCTAATATTGGCACATGCGCAAGATATTGTCTAGGATGGTTACTTTGACGCCGTCGAGAGTCGGTAAACCCTAGGTTCGCGATGGTAGCTCCGTTTCTGACAAAATTGATAGTTTCGGAAACCTTGTGACACTCTCTACAGTATGGTCTAGTTAGATGCCTAACCTTGGCACATGCACCCTAGGTCCCTTTATAAAATGAGTTGTACCCCCTTTTCGTCGCAAGTTTGTCGATAAACCCTAGCTCGACGGTCGTAGCCCCAAATTGTACAATTCCAATTGCGCTAAACCCGTGGCTTGTATTACTTGTATTATACCAACATAACTAGTACGTTGCCATGTACTGTCATCGATTAAGTTAATCCTAGACTCCCAATTGCGACATAAAATATCATGCATGCATGCTTAGCATTCCATGTAATCTCTACAAGTTGAACCTAAGCCGTACAAATAGATAAATTTTCTCGACATCCACTAACCACTGTACGGACATGCATCTAGCCTTACATCTTTCATCATGCATACATGCTGGGTTTCATATTCTTTTATTGTTTCTTTTCCGGTGTCCGTGTTAATCACAACAGAGTCCGAAGAAGGTGACCACCAGGCTTACAGCTCCCCGCAAGATCAGGAACAACCCGACCAAGGCAAGCAGAGCTTGTTGCATTTCTTTCTTATCGTTGTTCCCATGTCTTATCTTATTACGTATGCGTGTGATGAAGTGCTGTTTAAATCGTTGTTTGGAATTCGCAAACTAGCATGTGTAGGAAGGTTCGCTCTGTCGAGAGTCTTAAGGGTTGCCCTAATCATCTAAATTTGTTCGAGTGGGATGTGAAAACTGAGAGGTTCGCAGTGAATAAAGTTGGTATTCCACGACGCCGACCTGAGGTGACTTCATCGGGCACGATGAATAAAGTTGGTGTTTCGTTGTAATACAACCTGAGGTGACTTCACCGTGTTACCTGAGAGTCGAGGAGAGATTCGGTGAATAAAGTTGGTATTTCACGATGTCAACCTGAGGTGACTTCATCGGGCACGATGAATAAAGTTGATGTTCGTTGTAATACAACCTGAGGTGACTTCACCGTGTTACCTGAGAGTCTTGGGGAGGGTCATGATGAATAAAGTGGGTATTTCACGATGCCAACCTGAGGTGACTTCATCGGGCACGATGAATAAAGTTGGTATTTCGTCGTAATACAACTTGAGGTGACTTCATCGTGCTCCTTACTTGTTTGGATCGATTGGATTTGAATCATGAGCTATCTTGTTGGCTGGGATTGTTCTATCTGTAATGTTCATTCCCTTATGTTAGAGGTTTACTTGTATATTGTTACTCTGAGAAGCATTCATGTTTAAGTGTTGTTGTACTAGTATGAGTAGGACATTTAATCAAGCACGAATAAGTCTTGCGAGTACGTTCGTACTCACCTAGGTTATTCCTAGAGCTTGCAGGTGAGCCGGTGGTCGAAGATTATTTCGACGATGCCTGAACTTGTGTTTCCTCGGTAGTGTTCGACTCATGGGATGGGTTGTAGCTTTTGTTCGGCGGTCACTGTGCCGCTGTGGGACTCATTTACTGTTCTTCCGCTGTCGTTTAATTACTCCGTACTCAGATATGATTTTGGACATGACCGACTGATGTAATATGTTGTCCCATCGTGGACTGTTATTAGTAATATCGTATTGTAGAGCTTTGCGATGATATCCGAGTTGTTAGATCAGGCTGCCCCTGCACAATGTGTGAATGATATGAAGTGTACGGGTATGCCGTGAAGAGTCGAAGCCGTACCTTGTTCTACTAAGTCGAGCAGGTGTTGGTTGAGTGACCCGCTGGCTGAGATGCTGTGCCGGCCAGGCAGGGTGTGGGCATGTTCTACCGGGCTTTCGAGCGACCCACTAGCCTCCGAGCTAGGTTAGGGTGTGGGTAGAGCTGCCGGGCTCCTCCGACCTTGTTTGTCGTGGTAGGATTCGGGAACGACTCTGAACCTTCATCGGGTCATGGAATCGTATGTGGTTCTGGGAAGATTGGTCGCTTCCGGCCGGCTCGCACGTGGCGGGTGTCAGATCGTTCCGCTTTGGTGCGTACGGCGCAGGTACCGTGCCACCGGGCTGACGAGTCCTTGGTCCTTGGCGACTTCGCGTTCCCTTAATCATATGAAATTCTGGGTCCGTGACAAATCATTTGTATATGATCCCACTCAGATTGTAGTATGATATCACATGGTTCTTTCAAAACAGTAGGTATATCCTCACAGGGCTCATTACTAATAGCGAGTATAGTTATGGGTGCACTCAAATCAACAAGTAATTGGAACAAGTAGCCTAGGTGGAAGGTATATTATTCGAATGTAAACGACAGTGTAATTAATCTCCATCAAACAATAGAAATATCTGTAAATTCATTAGTAGCAACCCTAACTTCATCACACTAGAGAACTTCATGTTTTTCAAATAGTTTTGTGACATCTAATTTTGAAGTAAGATTACATTTAGGATCATGTTTACCATCATAAATGGATATGTGGACTTATTTATGGCACATGGGTCATGATTTTGTACTGTTAGGCACAATGAAGCTGTGCCTATATCAATGTGTAGGTCTTCCGCTTGTAGAGAACAAGACCCAATCGCTAGATCACGTGAACCTGTTATTGTTAGTAAAAGACAAGGAACAAAATCACAAGTACAATGTTGCTAACAACTACTAGGACATGGCTACAAGTCGCCAAACATTCAAGAAAAATCAAAATTCTTACAAGTTCTTATCAAAATTCTTACAAGTTCTTACCATGCAGCATTAAAGTACCTATGCAAAGTTGAAAAGATGTTCAAAAATACTAGTCCTAGTTGCTAGACTTAGACTAGAACGATCAAAATTTAATTAGGCCTAGATACTAAATCAATTGAAGTGAAAGAAGCGACAAATAAAGGATATGTAATTTTTTGAGATTTTTTTGCAGTGTCCTTTTGTGTGGCTTCTTACTCTTATAATTTTTTTGAATTTTTTATAGCTCAGAAAAATACCTAAAGGATCAAATTAAATTAAATAGACAAAGAAAACAGGGTTCTGCCTCACCACTGCCATGGCAGTAGAAAACAACAGAAATCGTGCTGTGGCAGGAAAGTATTAGGAGGACAAAACTTAAATCGGTGAATTATCGAAATCCAATTATCAAAATGAGCTAAAATTTATGGTTAGACTCCTTGAGTTATTCCTGATTTTCTGGATTTCTTTCAGATTTTTTAGGCATTTCATTTTTCAAATCCAAATTGGGATCAAATTTGAAAACCAAGTCAAACTTTGATCCAGGTCCGAGGCTACGAGGATAACATGTCCACTTGCCTTCTTAACCTTATGGACTTTTCTAAATCCTTCTTTGATTTGATGCGTATGGTGACAAAAGATATAAGCACCCAACTCTTTTCTTATTCTTGTCGGCTAGGGCTAAACCCTAGCAGTGGCAAGCGGCGTGCAGTGTGGCAAGCATAGTGGCAGCATGCGGCCAGCAATGATGGTGTGGTGCGGTAGCGGATGTGGATGCATGGCAAGGTTTGATGGAGGAGCAGTTGCGAGGTGATGGCGGCAAGGCTGTCATCGTAGCAAGTTCCTTGCCACGATAGCAACGACATGGAGATCACACCCCACGGCACAAACAAAAGATTAATAAAAAGGAGATCGATCTTGTAGAATTTTTATAATGAACCATTCTAAAATAGCAATTTTAGAATGTAGCAAAAATTCAACAATGTAAGAACTACGAAGAAAATTGCAAGGGTTAGATTGGCTTGGAGAAATAAATTCTTTTCTTGATTTTTGGCTGATGTTGTATGTCAAAGATGTAATTCTAACCAAGCAACCTAGTTTGCTCTGAGAATGATAACTATCAATTTGTGGAGATAACTTTAACGATCTGACTACACTGTACGATGATGATGCACCTTAGCAATCGCTAAATCAACTCTGGCGGGTTATTGATGATGGGAAGCATGGCCAACCTGAACACGAGGTTCTAATTCCTTTGAGCAATCCATGAACAAGCAAGAATTATGATAATAGCAATCTGAATTGCAAATATGAATGAAGTACAAGATCAATTGGGGGTTTTGCAAAGTGTCCTTGGCAACTGGTTGTTCGACACAATCGACAAACACGAAGTTATAGTGCAATAAACAAAACCCAAAATTAAAGAGGGAATTCTAGGGGGTATATAAAGAGAGGAGTTGGCTGCCAGGGGGATGGGTGCACACCCCTAGGTCGTATAAGGCTCATGGGCCCAAGTGGAGGTGGTGTAGCACCTTTGGATTCTATTTTAGAAATAGACCTGGATTATTTTGGAGATGGGGCAAGATCGATTGGAAATTTTACGAGATGTGCTTTCCATTCCAAGATCACCCAAATTAGAGTCCATATGCTAGATATATAGATGTTTGAAGTCAGTGTTGTCTTAGTAATTTGAATTAATGTCCAAAACTTTTGGAACTTGATCTGTAGCTCTTCTTGGACCAAAGGTAAGATGGGAAACCTTCTTGTACATCACCAATTCATGTGGGACATTCTCTCCTCCATTTTCCCATTCTTCCCATTCTTTGATCAACATGTCTTGAACAAATGTGGTGGAAGTAGAGATAATGGTAGTGGTAGCATCCATGGCGGCCATGTCCTCATCAGTTCATGTATACAAATATGCTTGTTGGCAAAGTGTTCTTTATGGTGGCTATGGTATAGTTGGCTCATGTGGGAACAATGAACCTCAACAAGCCTCTCAAGGGTGATCACATACTTGGCGTGAAGAACATGATTGTCGACGATTAGTAAACTGTTGGTCTTACGGTTGTCATGAGCAGAAGATTTGTATAGGGTAGAGACCTCTGGGGTCATCGTCTAGAAGCACTAGGAAACATGGACAAGGACTTTTATACAGGTTCGGGCCTCCCTTAAGATAATAATCCTACATCCTGTTGGTATATATTGAATCATGAGTAGCTTACAAGGATGTTTTAGTGGCTATCCTAGATGAGATCTAGACCTAGTCAGGACCTTCTCTGAGTAGTTTTGGACGACTTGACGAATCTTCTCGAGGAGGCTAGATGGAAGATTGAAGCTCTGGTACAGTTAGGGCTTAATCTTTGAAGGCTCCTATAGGCGGCTTGTGTATTGTTTTGGCTTCCTTTTTTTATGATCCTCCCTGGGGGTCTTCGTGTCCTTACATAGGGGCTGATCCGAGTCGTAGAGATCATGGACTTATCTCTAACCGGGACTCTACCTTTCTTGAACATAGGGATTGACTTCCTAGTTTAAGGGGTGTCTTTCCTCATTATGTGAGGGCTCCTTATCTCCTGGATTCCTTGGCCACTACGTCAGCTGCTTCGGATATCTAGGGTATTTGTATATGGATACTACCACATATATGGTATTAATGTATTACTCATCATCAAGCCCCCCATTAGTACGTAAAGTGAGTCTGAGATGAATCAAATAGAAACAACCTTAGTCGGGCTCTTTATCTAACCGGGGGTGTTGGAAGCCGCTTTGAGTGAAGTCAGGGTCGTCATGGGGGTGTTGGAGGCCGCTTTGAGTGAAGTCGGGGTCGTCATCCCAGAGAGCACCTCCCACCTCATTTGGATGGGTGAGATAGTGGTGGCGATCTAGCATCTGAAGCCGACGGTGGACGTCCACGTCAAGACCCAGCTCCGACAAGGGGTTCGTGGAGCTGTTGCCAGGACTTCTCGGGCTATGGTTTTGTATTGCCTTTTTGATTCGTAAGAAGCCGAGTCCCCGAACATGTGATCGATCACCCGCTCTTCCCCCTAGAATGGTTCACAGCTAGAGTTGTCACTGGAGTTAGAGTCTGGGCTATTGTTCACTATTTGTGGGGACTTCCCACGATGCTTCTCGTTCTCCGCCTTGAGGTATTTCTTGAATAATCGGCAGTGGCGAATCAATTTGGTGGAAGTCGCACCAATTCTTACCTGCCTTCTCGGTAGAGGCCGACTGCTTGTCATTTGAGCGGGACTGCCAAGTGCGCTTCACGGGGACATTGGCTATCAGTTCATTGGTTTTTGGCCTCTTTTCCTCATTTCCTCTAAAGGGCTTTTTCTTGCGTTTGTTTTTTGACGAGTTTCTCTCTTGTCTGGGGGTAGATCAAGTCATCCCCTACTCTTGTTCTTTGATGTATAACAGGGTTTCTTCAGTGTTGGCAGCCTTCTTGGTGAGGTTCATCAGTTACACCACTGTTTTCGGGGAATGCATAACCAGATGTTCCTGTTACCACGGACGAAAGCACAGATTACATCAGAATCACTTACCTCAGGTATAGTGTTGCAGACAGTGCTGAAGTGCTTGGTGAATTCACACAGACTTTTGTTTGTCTACTGGGTGAGACGGAAAAGATCATCGATCTTGCCCAGATGAGCGTATGCACCCTGGAAGTTTCCTAGTAACATGCCGCATAGCTGCCCCTTTCAGGGTAGTCGGGAGGTAGTTGGCCAAGACCTTCTCGTTACCCCTAGCAATTTCAATGGTCTTAGTGTAGATCTGTAGAAATTCTTCAGGATTTGCGGTGCCATCATACATTTCCATCGATCCGGGCTTGAATCGAGATGGCCAACTTACCCGCTGAAGATCTGGTGCGAAGGCTTGGCAACCGTTGATGGTTTTTCGAGAAGTGTTGAATTCTCTACTATCTGGAGTTGGGGATCGCTCCCAGCTTCGGTTGCAATGTTCGGGGACATCTTGAGCTGGGGAACATCCTCTCTAGTGCTTCAAGTCCCTACGCCAATTAAGTTTTTTGCATAGGTCTCAGTATTGATACTTGTTTCAGTCGGAGGGCGGTACCCCCGATCGGATCTGTCGACTTCCCAATTAGGTCTATTCTTGGGACATTGTCCCTCTTGATCATACCGTCCTTCTGGATCTGATTCTTCTCTGAACGTCCGTGGGGGAGTCCTTCTACGATTGGAACTATGGGTAATAGACATCAATCGAGAGGACTCTACTTACACTAGAGTCTGCTGTAGTTCCGCCCCTAATTTTTGTAACCACTGTTCTCCATCAGGGGTTGCAAGATTAGTTATCGGAGGTCGTAGCGGCTTGTTGTGAACTTCGGAGAGCCTTCGAGTAGTCCGTGAATTGTAAACTTCTCCTTCTGGTTGGGAGGTGCTTGGATCTACCGGTTTGATGATGTTATCATGCGACGTAACTGGTGATTTGTCTTGTGGATGTTTTCTGGCGCCATGTTGTAGATTGGCAGCACCATCGTCTCGTGTTGGGTCTTCAGGATCCCTCAAGCCATCCTCAATTGCGAGGACTATCCGAGGGTCTTCCCCACTCGATGTGTGCTGCAGATCCATTAAGTCTTCTTTGTCTAGAGAGATCTTGAAGGTTTGATCCTGATCAGGTAATTGATTGGATATCGCATGTGACAATCCTGACATGGAGCTTGCAATACCTATCATGGTGTTGTCAGAAATTCTCAACTTGCCACTAAAAGCCCTGGCACACTCGATTCTAAAGTGATCCGCTTCGCTATCCAAGTCATTATTAGGAGATTGATTTCTAAAATCTATGCACTCGGTCATTGGCTCCAGGTCGGATGGGCGGGTGAAGTCATGATAAAGCCCTAATCTGAAAAGCTGGTCTGATGCGTGAATCTTGTCGGACTTTGTGTTGACTCCAACACTGTTTTGACGGAATTGACCGAAGAGGTCCCCACGGTCGACGCCATCTATCAACGATTGGTAAACCACTGATCTTACAGTTGTCATGAGCAGAAGAGTTGTATAGGGTAGGGACCCTGGGGTCATTGTCTAGCAGCACTGGGAAACACTGACAAGGACTTTTATACAGGTTCGGGCCTCCCTTAAGATAATAATCCTATGTCCTGTTGGTATATATTGAATCATGAGTAGCTTACAAGGATGTTTTAGTGGCTATCCTAGATGAGATCTAGACCTAGTTAGGACATTCTCTGAGTAGTTTTGAATGACTTGACAAATCTTCTCGAGGAGGCTGGATGGAAGATTGAAGCTCTGGTACAACTAGGGCTTAATCTTTGAAGGCTCCTATAAGCGGCTTGTTTATTGTTTTGGCTTCTGATTTTTTATGATCCTCCCTGGGGGGTCTTTGTGTCCTTATATAGGGGTTGATCCGAGTTGTGGAGATCATGGACTTATCTCTATCAGGGACTCTGCCTTTCTTGATTGACTTCCTAGTTTAAGGGGTGTCTTTCCTCATTATGTGAGGGCTCCTTATCTCTTGGATTCCTTGGCCACTACATCCGCTGCTCCGAATTTCCATTGTATATGGATACTACCCTGTATACGGTATTAATGTATTACTCATCGTCAATGACCTTCAACAAGATCACATAGCACCTGCCAAGCTGGGAAAAAATTGGGTGGAACACATCCCGTGATAAATGTCATGACGAGAACCAAGCCACTTGAGCTACTTTGCATGGACTTGTTTGGTCCCCACCTATGTGAGCTATGGAGGTAACTCTTATGGGTTCTGTAATACCCACTTTACGATAAATAGGTATTGCTCTGCACTCATGCATACATGGCATTATCATCAACCACACCTTATTCAAACTTAGTTGTATATCAACTTTACTTTATAGAATATGTTAATATCTCATCCTCGGTGGATATTTATACAAACACCAATCAATTTATTTGAAGTATTTCAAATAACAAGGTCAAAACACCAATCAACTTATTTGAAGTATTCGAATTAACAAAATCATCGTTAAGGGTGGTAGAAGTCATCGAACCCTTCGGTGAATCCTCGTCCCTAACACCAAACCCTAAATATGCCAGAATTAGGGTTTCGACGTATGAAGCAACTCTAATAGAAGAGATGTTCTAAAACTTCATAAAAAGCCTGAAAAGGGATAACCCTAGCCCCTGACCAATTTCTAGAAATTTTGGATACATCTAGGGCTCGATTATAGCTCAAATCCGAATTCAAACCCTAAATCGAAATTGCATGTGAACATAGTCCAAATCTGCCCCAAATTAGTTCAAGCTCCTACAGTAGTTCAAGAACAATATTATGAAGCTCCTGTAAAAATTTCAGGTTAATTGGAGATGATTTGGTACATAAAATAACGTGGGGAGTAAATCTGGTAATTAAGAAATTAAAAAGGAATAATAAAAACCCTAACGGGGGTTTTGGGCCGAAACCCGCCTCGGCCGGCCCACTCTATCCCGCGCGCTAGCCCATTAACCCCCCGGCCTGAACCCGCCTTCCTCCCCCACTTCCCGTTTCCTCCGTGCGAAAGCGCCTTCGGGCAAGCCCGCGACTCCCGCTCCCCCGTCAGCCTCGGGGCCCACCTGTCGGGTCCCGGGCACCACGTCTCCGCCGGCGAGAGGCCGAGCGGGGCGGTGGATCCACCGGTCGCTCCGACCGCCGCCCCCTTTTTAAGCCGCATTCGGACATCCGCCGCCCTTCTCCCCTCTCTCCATCCCCAAAACCCTAGCCCTCTCCGGTTCATTCCCGTGCCGAGCTCCCTCCTCTCGCCGTTTCTTCTCCAGCGCCAGCGAGCAGCTCCGACGAGCAATTGACGCGGCTCCGGTGCTCCTCCGCCCCCCAATTCTTCTCCCCGGGCTCTGTTGTCTCCTCCCTAACCTCCCCCCTTTCCTCCCTTTTTCCAGGAACCGGCCCGAGGACCTCCGCCACCGAAGCTCCGATCGTCGGCGCCGTCCTCCCCGACCCGAGCTCCATTCCGCCGCCCTCCGTCGTCCCCAAGCCGCGCCTCGCGTCACCGGTGAGCCCCTGGTGCTCTGGCCACCTTCCCCCGTCCCGGCCGCGTCCTGTGGCTCCACCCCGACGAGCTCCGGCGAGGGCGCCGCCTCCCCGAGCTGCCTCCCGGTCGGAGCAGAGAGAGGAGGAGGAAGAGTGAGAGAGTGAGCCACGTGGCCCATTTTGATTCGGCCACCGGTGCTTGGGTGGGTCCCGCGTGTCGGCCAGTTAGGGTTAGGTGGTTCAGATCCGGGGTAGGCTTGATTTGGGTACGCGTGGGAATAAAGAAACAGAGCTGGGTAGGGTTCGGGTACTGGTAGCAATTAGGGTTTGCGTCTGTTAGGGCAGATTTTGGTGTAAAAATTCAAACCTCCATAACTTTGAAACCGTGCATCCAAATTTGACAAACTTTATATCATTGGAAAGCTGGTGAAATTCTCTACAACTTAGGCACATCAAATGTTCATTTTGACTACATGCACAGTAGGTTAACTAGGGTTTAATCATTTGTTCCGACTAGTTTCGAAATGCGATAACTTGTGATCCATAGCTCGGTTTTTAGCAAACTTGATATCGTTGAAAAGCTTATGAAGATTCCTACGACTTGGCTGAAACAAAAAGTAATTTTAATCACATGCACAGTACTATACTTAGGATTGTTGCCTTGCCCTGTCGCGGCTCGGTGAAACCCTAGTATTGTGAACTAACTCCCTTCGTACGATTCCACGTACCTTAGCCTCCTATTACATAACTTAACTTCATATCGACTTAATATACGCACTCGTGCAATGTTTCATCACTAAAGACGCAACCCTAACTCCTCGGAGCGTTTTAAATCGTCATGCATGCATTCTAGATATCCCATGGCTCCGATGACTTAATATGAACCCATGCAGATCATCATGACTCTTCGACACCCATTGCACGTCTAGTCTCATGTAGCTCACATCATTCATACATGCATACATGCCGTTTTCTTATTTCTTTCTCGTTTGTTTCCGGTGTCGTCATTACTCGAAACAGAAGCAGAAGAGGACAACCACCCGGCTTACGAGACCTCGCAAGAACAGGAACAACCAGAATCAGGCAAGCAGAGCTTGTTGCATCTCTACCTTTCGTACTCTCGTGTATGCCCTGTTATATGTGCTATGTGTATGATTGCTATCGTTGAATCGTTGCAAGGTGCGTACACTAGCATGTGTAGGATGTGTCTTACGTCGGGAACATCTTATAGCTCTTCAACTAAATTGTTAAGTGAGTTGGGAGAGCCGAGGGCGTGCACAATGGGTACGGTTGGTGTGAATTGATGCATGACGGCGACCCAGGTGTATGAAGGTTTTGTCGCCATACCAACCCTATCTTCAGCGTGTCACCATCCCTTATCACACGTGAACGCTAGCGAGAACCAACACTAAGGATAGCTGGGGTAAGCCTCCATGCACTTTGTGAGGCTCGCTACCTCCAAACTGTTATGCACTCACTATGCCTGCAGGGGTTGAGTTGTCGGTAGTAGTTCGAGAGATTTAAAATGAATATGTGAGGATTGGATCGAATTGGAATTATTAACTCATGTATGGATTGGATCAGTTTGGATTTTACTTAGGGGCTGCCCTAATCGGATCGGATAATGTTTAATGGATTGAATTGGATTGGATACACGGGATGCCGCCGATGGAATTGGAGTTGATGGTTTGATTTGGTGGTACACAT
>JAGXJF010004290.1:0-17383 GCA_019208055.1 Stipa capillata | reverse complement strand
TCCTCTGGCTGACAGCCCGACCCCGCTGTCAGCCTCTCCCCCTCTCCACTGCCGCGCCCCGGGCCCGCCTGTCATCCCGCCCGCACCACGTCGCCGTCGCCCGCTCGCCGCAGTGGGCGGTGCTCCCTCCGACCGGCGGTCCGAAGCCCCGCGCCGCCCCATAAAAACCTCCCCTCCGCTCGGACAGCTCCCCCTCGCTCCCCTCTCGGTCAGAAAACCCTAGATTCCCCCTCCCTTCTTCCCTCCGGTGCCGAAGCCTCTCTGCGCCGTCGTCTTCCCGAGCTCCGGTGCTCAGCTCCGGTGAGCAATTCCGTTTCCCCCGGTGAGCCCCGAGCCCCAATCCTTCTCCCCGAGCTTCCTCTCCCCTCTGGTTAACCCCCTTCTCCCCCCATTTCGTAGATCCGCCTCCAGGAGCTCCTCGCCGCCTCGGTCTTCTCCATCTTCGTCCCCAACTCCGACCACAGCTCCGGTGAACTCTCGCCTCGGTTCCAGAGGCCCCCGCGTCCCATCTTCTAGCTCCAAAGAACCCACTCCTCTCCCTTAACCTCCCCATCCCCTTTTCCTTGCAGATCTCAACCTCCAGCAACCTCCCCGACGAAGCTTCGGTCGCCGCCGCCTCTGTCCTCGTCGCCAGCTCGCTCCGGACCTCCTCCGCCCTTCCCGAGCACCGATACATCCTCGGGGTGAGCTCCAGATCCTCCTAGCCTTTTCCCCAAGCCCAGCAGAGCACCGGATCTAGTTCCGGTGAGCTCGCCGGTGGGAGCGCCGCTGTCTGCCTCGACTCCGGTCAGATCCAGCGAGGGAGAGAGAAGAGGGAAGAGAGGGAAAAGAGAGAGAGTGTGGTGAGGCCGCGTGGCCCCTTCTGATTGGGCCACGGGTGCTCGGGCGGTCCCGCATGTCAGCGGGGTGGGCTTATGAGTTGAAGAATCGGTATGAACTGAGGTCGGGTGTGCGTAGGATTTGGGTTTTGCGCTGGGTAAGGTTCGGGTAGGTTTAGCAATTAGGGTTTCGGCTGTTAGGGGGCAGAATTTGTACCAAATTTCAAATGTTCATAACTTTCAAACCACACGTCCAAATTTGACAAATTTTATATGTTTGGAAAGCTTATGAAAATCTCTACAATATGGCTGAATCAAAAATTAATTTTGAGTACATGCACAAGGTGATACTTAGGGTTGATGTTTTGCTACTGTCGAGGGTCGATAAACCCTAGATTCGCGACCATAGCTCCGATTTCGACAAACCTTATAGTTCTGGAAACCTTGCGATATTTCCTACGATTTGGAGCAATTGGAATTCCAGTAGGGTCACATGCATAGTCTAACCTTGTAGGGTGCAAGTTATTAGCCCCTCTTATCGTCATTCGTCGTCAAACGCTAACTCGACAATTGTAACCCTAGATTGCACGATCCTAATTGCATTGAACTCGTGACTGGCACTACTTATATTATACCAACATAACTAGCACGTTGCCATGCACTGTCATCGATTAAGTTAACCCTAGACTCCCAATCGCGACATAAAATGTCAGGCATGCATGCTCAACATTACATGTAATCTCTACAAGCCAAACCTAAGCCATACAAATAAATAAAGTTCCTCGACATCGATTAACCACTGTAGGAACATGCATCTAGCATCAGTCATTCATCACGCATACATGCTGGGTCTTATTATTCTTTCACCGTTTATTTTCCGGTACCTCTTATCGTTCACATCAGAGCCCAAAGAAGGCGACCACCCGGCTTACAGCTCCCCGCAAGATCAGGAACAACCCGAACAAGGCAAGCAGAGCTTGTTGCATCCTTACTTTCCGTACTCTTGTGTATGTTCTGTTTATGTGTGCTTATGTGTGAATGGTTGCTTGAATGTCACATGTGAAGTTGAGCACACTAGTATGTGTAGGATGTGTCTTAGGTTGAGAACATCTGATGGCTCTTCAACTAAATTGTTAAGTGAGTTGGGAGAGCCGAGGGCGTGCACAATGGGTACGGTTGGTGTTCATCGTAGTTTGATGGCGACCCAGGAGTAAGTAGAGTTTTGTCGCCACACCAACCCTATCTTCAGCGTGTCACCATCCCTTATCACACGGGAACGTTAGCGGGAACCAACGCTGAGAATAGTGGGGTAAGCCTACATGCCCTTTGGAGGCTCGCTACCTCCAAACGGTTATGCACTCACTATGTCTGCAGTGATTGAGTTGTCGGTAACTGTTCAAGAGATTAAATGAAAATGTGTGGATGCTGGATTGATTTGGATTTGACCTGGGGGCTGCCCTAATTGAATTGGATGATGTTTAATGGATTCTTTTGGATTGGACTCATGGGCTGCCCCAAGGAACTTGGAATTGTTGAATTGATCTCGTGGTGACTGGTTTACCATATGTTGTACTCTGAATTAGATTGTTACTTATCTTGTCGTTACTTCCCCTTGTTTAGGCTATGTTCTTAACTTGTATATTGTTACTCTGAGAAGCATTCATGTTTAAATTGTTGCTGTACTAGTATGGGTAGGACATTTAATCAAGCACGGATAAGTCTTGCGAGTACTTTGTACTCACCTAGGTTATTCCTAGAGCTTGCAGGTGAGCCGGTGGTCGAAGACTATTTCGATGACGCTTAAAATTATGGTTTCCATGGTTAGCTATTCGGCTTATGGGATAGGTGGTAACTTTTGGGCAGCGGTCAATGCGCCGCTGTGGGACTCTTTTACTTGCTTCCGCTGTTGTATTAATTACCCCGTACTCGGATATGTTTCCGGCTATGCCGAATGATGTAATCTTATAGTCCGATACGGACAACTAGTTTATTATCGTAATGTAGTGCTTTGTTGTGATATCCAACTTGTTATTCAGGCTGCCCGTATGCAATGCGTGTATGATATGAAGCGTATGGGTACGCCGTGAAGGGTTACTGTTGTTCCCCTTTTTACTATGTCGAGCAGGAATCGGTTGAGTGACCCGCTGGCTGAGATGCTGTGTCGGCCAGGCAGGGTGTGGGAGTGTTCTACCGGGCCTTCGGGTGACCCACTAGCTTCCGAGCTAGGTTAGGGTGTGGGTAGAATCGCCGGGCTCCTCCGACCTTGCTTTGCGTGGTAGGATCCGGGAACGGCTCTAAACCTTCACCGGATCAAGGAATCGTATGTGGATCAGGGAA
Source organism: Stipa capillata (assembly GCA_019208055.1). Classification (NCBI taxonomy): domain Eukaryota; kingdom Viridiplantae; phylum Streptophyta; class Magnoliopsida; order Poales; family Poaceae; genus Stipa; species Stipa capillata. The sequence continues at coordinate 14,228 of JAGXJF010004290.1, read as the reverse complement.
GTCTAGTCGCTTCCGACCGGCTCGCGTTGTGCAGGTGTTGGATCACTCCACCTCGGTGTGTACGGCGCAGGTACCGTGCCACCAGGTCAACTGGTCCTTCGGCCCTTGGCGACCAGCCGTTCCCCTAATCATATGCAATTCCGGGTCCATGACAGAGAGTTTATACCATAACGAACAATTTGAGTGTCCCAACAAGAACGTGTGAGTGAGCGCCTCCGTAAAAACTTGGCAAATAAGCCTGAGGCCTGAGGAGCCCAAAAAGTCGCAGAGAAGGATGGAGTGTGACAATACACATACATAGCTTTACTTTTAGCACTCTGATTCATAGGCGTCAAGAGCCATCGACGTAGACAACAAGGCAACTACAAGCTCTAAGCAGCCATGAGAAGCCCGCAAAAGGAACTCGTGCGGTGGAAATTTTGAAAGCCCCGTGAGTTGTTGACTCTGGCAGCAAAATATAACAGTGACGTTGCTATACTTAGACATTAAGTTACAATTGCATAATGACAGGGGGAACCCATCCGGGTAGGCCCAGCACAGCGGGCCGGCCCAACAGGCTCGAGGAGTTCCATGGAGGCCCACTCGGTTGAAGGCCCAAGTAAGACCCACACGGACGCAATGTCCAAGTGCCATCAAGGAAGGCGTTACAACCTCATCAAGGCGTACGTTTCACTAGCATGAAGACTGGCGTTACTCGGACGATTACGCAAAATAAATGTATCAAGTCGTGCAGTTACTGTAGCTCGGTCGACTGGCCGAGTCGGCAAATGTACAGCCTATATAAGGCGAGAGCCCCATGCAGAGGGGGCTCTCTTTTTTCTTTTTCCATAGATTAGAGGCTAGGCATCATCTTCAAGCTTCTATAACCTTTCTCATGCAAGACTCATAATACAATCAGCAGGAGTAGGGTGTTATCTCCGCCATTGGAGGGCCTGAACCTGGGTAAAAACCTCTTGTGTGAACCCGCTTGAATTTTCCACACGCGCTCCCCAAAATCCTACTAGAAATGTATATTGCCGCGAAATCCCCGTGACAGTTGGCGCGCCAGGTAGGGGGCGCGCGTATCGGAGCTATGATCCAGGCGGGATCCTCTCAGGCGGCCGGCGACGCGCCGCTCGCCGCGCACCCTGAAGGCACGGAGTTCCTCTTCGGAAGCCTTCGTTTCGTGGCCGACACCTTCGGCCAACTGAACCTCCAGGATCCGCTTCCCCGCTCCACGGTGGAATCGGAGCCTGAGTACCAGTTCGGATCTCCTTCCACTCCAAGCAAAGGCATGAGGCGTTCCCAGTTCGTCGCCATGGTGGGCACCGAATCTCTCCTCCCGGTCTTGGATTCTGAATCCGATGGGGACAAGAGTTCGCACAGCCAAACCGCCTCGGCTGAGGTATATGTGGTCGGGCCCGGCACGACGAACGACGCGGGCACGTCGGCCGCGGTGGCCAGGGCGGCGAACGAGCATCTGCTCACACCCATCGATGGGCAATCAGAAGCCGAGAGGGCCTTAGAGGCATCTCGGCGAGCCATCCTCGCTGAGCGAGAGCGTCTCGATCAGGAGAGAGCAGCTCTCGAGCAGCGAGAACGGCAACAAGATGAGCCCCACGGTTCACGCAGACGCGCGAACCAACGTACTTCTTCAACCGCCCGGAGGAACCGAGTCGTTCGGACCCCTCTCTTCGGGCGAGAGCAGGACGGTGTCCCTGTTTATCAAACACCGGCCCAAAATCTCTTCGCGGCTGCCGCTCTGGCCGACTCGCTGCCGCCCCCGGTGGATGGTCCCGCGGCAAAGATCCACCGCCGAGTCATCACCCTGATGAAGACGGCGGTGGAGCAGCAGAACGAGGCTGGGTCGATCAGCAACCGACTGGCCTCCGGAGCCACGTGAAGCCGGCCTTCAGCGGCTCCGAGTCGCCCCATCACTGTGGGATCATCACAGCCAAGTCGATCCACGAATCGGCGTCCGGATGCTCGCCAGGAGATCAACCGACTCCAGGCGGAGCGACATCAGGCCGGCTCCCTCCGAGCCCGGGCAAACGATGCCCGTGACGCTCGTGATGACATCGAGGGACGACGGGCGGCCAGGCTGCGGGCTGAACGTCGTGGTGATGAAGTCAACCAGCCGGGTGGCTCCGCCTCTACCGGTCCGCTGTGTTTTAGCAGGCGGATTCGGTCTGAGCCGTTTCCGGACCGGTTCCGGATCGCCAGCGGCGTCGACAGGTATGATGGCACTGCCAAGCCGGAAACTTAGCTTGCCGACTACTTAGTCGTGCAATATTGGAGGAGGCAACGAGCGTGTCGCCCTCCGAAGCCTACCCCTGATGCTTGAAGAGTCGGCTCGGGCATGGCTTAACAGTCTGCCCGAAGACAGCATCTATGACTGGAGGGACCTCCAAGAGGCCTTCGCCAAAAATTTTGAGGGCACGTACAAGCGCCCCGGGAACGCGCAAGACCTGTGGCTTTGCGTCCAAGAGAAGGGGGAGTCGGTCCGCGACTACATCTAGCGCTGGACTCGGCTCCGCAACTCCATCGAAGACGTCACCGAGACGCAGGCCATTCAGGCCTTTTCCTAGGGAGTCAAATATGAGCTCCTAAAGCACAAGTTGGCCCGGTCTAACATTCAGACCATGGGCCAACTCATGGAAGTCGCCAGCAAGTACGCGACGAGTGAGGAGGCCATGCGGTACGAGGACAAGGGTAAGTCAAAAGCCGAGTCCTCGAGCCGTAAAGTTCCCATCGACTCAGGTCGGAAGCGTGGGGACAGTCGTCCCCCGAAGCGGAAGGCTGGTGGCAGAGATGGGGTCAGCGGAGCTAACCTAGTTGCGGCCGCTGAGCGTGGCCCCCAGCGTGGCGACGCCAGCCGCAAGAAAGAGCGCCCTTGGCAGCAGCGCAAGGCGCCGAAGCTCACTTTCGAGGAAATCCTCGATAGGCCCTGCTCCTTCCACAGCACCGCCGACTATCAGGCAGGGCATTCAACGGGCATTCAATCCGAGAGTGCAGTTTCCTGCAGCGACTTCGGGAAGAAAAGCAGCCCGAGCCTGATGCCGGTGGGGAAGGAGGTTCCGCTGCAGGCGGCGGTGCCGCGTAGTACCCCCCTCAAAGGGGTGTACTCATGATCTTTCAAGGATCCGACACCAAAAGGGGTCGGAAGCTGCGCTGTTGTTGATGGGATTCGTAGCATAGAAAACAAAAATTTTCCTACGAGATGCAAACGAAAACCTAGATCCAATCTAGAAAACCAAGATCCAATCTAGAAGAAGCTTGCAACGAGAGACAGATCATATTTACATACCCTCGACGAACACGTCAACGCAGCGGAGAATTTGACCGTTGTCGATGAAGCCCGCAGCCTCCCGCAGCTAGGTTATACCTCCCAGCCGCGAGAGGGATCTTCTCGCGTTCCAATCCGATCAAGCACCGCAACGAGCGGCACCTCCGAGATGTGCACACGTACGGCTCGATGACGTCTCCTCCTTCTTGATCCAGCAAGGTGAGGTGGAGAGGTAGATGAGATCTCCAGCAGCACGACGGTGTGGTGGTGGATGTGGTGGAGAAATTCCTGCAGGGCTTCACCTAAGCAGCTGCGGGAGAGGAGTAGATGGGAGAGAGGGAGGGGCTGGCGGCTAGGGTTCAAGGGGGGCTGCGCCCAGCCCTCCCCCCTTTATATAGGCTCGGTACTGTTCACGTGAACAGTACGTGAACAGTAACTTACCTCCCAAGTTCTCCTTTTTCCTTTATCTTATCTCTCCTATTTTTAAGGGATATCGATCTTATCCATCTAGGAAGGGGGGTTACTGTTCATGCAACACTATTCACATGTGTACTGTTCATGCAGTACCCTTGGTCCATGTGGACCCCTCCGGGATAAGTGGGCCCTACTCTAGAACCCTCCGGAACCTTCTAGAACTTCTCCGGAACTCTGCCGGAAAAATCCCGAACCTTTCCGAAACCCTAAAAATACTTTCCCATATATGAAATTGTATCTCCGGACCATTCCGGAGCTCCTCGTGACGTCCTGGATCCCATCCAAGACTCCGAACAAAATTTCGGTCTCACCATATTAATATCTCATTCTCTACCCTAGCATCAACGAACCTTAAGTGTGTGACCCTACGGGTTCGGGAATATGCGGACATGATCGAGACACCTCTCCGATCAATAATCAATAGCGGGACCATGGATGTCCATATTGATTCCCACATATTCAACGAATATCATTTATCGGTTGAACCACGATGTCGAATGTTCCATTCCTTTGTCTCACGATATTTTACTTGCCCGAGATTTGATCGTCGGTATCACCATACCTAGTTCAATCTCGCTTCCTGGTAAATACTCTTTACTCGTTCCGTAATACAACATCCTCTGTGACTAACTCCTTAGTCCCTTGCTTGCAAGCGATATCGAATGTGCATTACCGAGTGGGCCCAGAGAATATCTCTCCGTCACGTGGATGGACAAATCCCACTCTTGATACATGCAACCCAACAAGTACTTTCCGAGATACCTGAAAGATACATTTATGATCACCCTGTTACGGCGTGATGGTTGATGCCCTCAAAGCATTCTTCCGGTACTAGGGAGTGGCATTATCTCATGGTCGAAGGACTAGAACATTTAACATATGATAGCTGAAGCAAATAAAACTTAGTGACACGATCAAATTGCTACGCTCAACTTGGGTCTATCCATCACATCATTCTCCTAATGATATGACCTTGTTATTAATTAACAACTCATGTTCATGGTTAGGAAACCTTAACCATCAATTAATCAACAAGCTAGTGTTAGAGGATCACTAGGGACACGGTGTTGTTTATATAACCACACAAGTAATAATGTTTCCAATTAATACAATTATAGCATGGAGAATAAACTTTATCATGAACTTGAAATATGACAAATAACAACTTTATTTATTGCCTCTAGGGCATATTTCCAACAGTTCCTATGCGGGAGCACCATGCGAAGGTGAAGAGTGGACGTCGTCCTCAACGACTACAACGATGTGTTAGTCCCTGTCCCCCCTGAAGAGGAAAAGACACGGCTAGGGCAGTGCAAGAACTATTTCATCCAGTGACCGAATAAGCCAAATTATTTTAGCCGCGGCGCCCTCTCCCGCACGGCTCCATCTCCTCGCACGGCCCCCTCGTCCACACAACCCGTCTCCATCGGTCGGCACGACTCCCTTGGGCTCTCAGCAGTACAGCTCCGACGTCATAAAGGACGACGTGTATAGAGACTCATCTCTTGTCTGGGGACAGAGACAGTACATTGGGAGGGTTGGACGGGTATGTCAGTCCCCGGCGGCGCGACGATTTTTAGCCATGAGCCGATGCCACGGAAAGGCGCAGAGGTAGGATCAACCTAGAGGAGAAGATTTCGAGCGTCTCCCGTGCACACTTTGGCCGGTATACACTGGATGTTTTTTCTCTGTTTGTTTTTATTTTAGCGGCGCTGGCGGGCAGTGCAGAGTCATGAGTCTCGCTGACGCATAGGAGGATAGAAAAGCAAGCGAGAAGAGACGGGCCTGAGCACCGCGTCAGAGATAGGAAAGAATAGCGAGCATGATGAAAGTGAAGATATCATCTTATCCTTCTCGGCATCGGCATCGTCATCAAATATCTACACGGAGCATGGGTGCTCTGGCGAGATCTTTTGTTCCTTCTCAGGTGAGGTTACGATGCTCGCGCAGGCTAGATGTTGGACATATCTGTCGGATTGGTACATGTGAATTGGCGCTGCATCGAATGATTCCACCTCAAGATGTCTAGAGAGCTCGCAGACACAGTATGCTGTGCCAATACTGGTGATGGAAGGTCAAGCGTGCCAAGAGATTACAACTTACTTTGCATGGTAGAACGACCTAGGACACCTGCGACCTCAATGTTTGAAGACCTCATTCATATATGTCAACTCTCTCAGGCTCGACACCTACGATCGCGTCAGGCCATATGGGCTCTCTCTATCAAGACAAGAGTGCAGATCGTCTACAGGACTCCAATATCGGGATAGTCGATCCGATATGCATGAACGAAGGCTACGCTGGAACCACGGACGGTCGAGAACTTTCTAAAGAATATCTATCACGTGTCTTCATCGTGCATAAGACAAGGAGTACATACTAGCCCTACAACCTTCCGTAAGTCCTTTAACTAGCCCCGTATGAATTTTTTGTTTTTTAACGCATGTATCTCCGCCTACTTACGTTCATTTGTTCACATTGCGCAGCGACACTGGGTCCTCATTGTGATAGTTCCAAGCTGGGCAAGGCATTCTACTTCGACTCCGATGGCGCAGAAGAGATCGAACTTCCAAAATATCACTTCTATTTTGGATGCAGCCTTTTTCAGAGCCAAGTTCCGGGCCATCAAAAATAACCTCCAAAAGCGACAAAAATGGTACACCATTACAAGTTCCTTGCAGAGTTCAGCCCGAAAAAGCGTGACATGTGTGACATGGGTACTACACCTGGCCCATTGAACCTATTTGTCCCGTACAAGAACACATTGGAAGATATGAAAGAACTGAAGGCTTGGAGTGAGCTAGGACATCCAATTGACGATTGGCGTCAGGACTTGCCCGCCATCCAAAGAGTCTTCGCCAAATCATCAATCTTGAAATAATCAATCCAATGGGGTGAATTCTACGCCGGCCCCAGTTTCCGAAGCTAACTTAAGCGGGAATCAGTAGATTAGTTGTTTAAAAACTTTATTATGTCGCTCGTCAAATATACTTGTTTTCTTCATACCTGTGATTAACGGTTACGTGAAGTGTTATGTCATTACGATAAAGTTATATCAAATTTTATATTTGTGAATATTTCTGAATTTTATGAAAATTTGTGTATATTTGTGAAATTTATGAGTGTGTGTTGTGAAAATTATGACTATATTGTGAGAATGTGAATGTTGTGAAATTGTGTGAACATTATTGTTGTGTTGAAAATGTGTAATATATTTAGTGCAATAGGTGCTGAATGGATAATGCAACAATAGTAACGCTCTTTTGACTGACGGCGCACTTACACATACTCGCTCCGTCAGTGGTGATAGCCCGTGTATGGCCCAAGCTGCTAGGTCTACCACTGACGGGCGAGTAGAGATAGCCCGTCAGTGGGTGAGCTGATACCACTGACGGTGGCTGATACATAGACTGTCAGTGGTGAGGTCTACACCACTGACGGTCGCGTATTAGAACGACGTCAGTGGTGATCTCGTATGCCAAACTGCAGTGGTTTACATGACCGGTCTCCGTGCCCCGTCGGTGGAGGTCACCCCCCACTGACATTCCCAAGGTGACGGCCCCCCGTCCGTCAGAAGAGGGGGTTAAGTGCCCGTCAGTAGAAGCCCGTTCTGTAGTAGTGCGCTAATTAATGTTGGGCCAAGAACCTGTATTACAAATAACAGTACAATAATTCGCGCAGTGCATGCATGCTAGTGTCTGTCAACTGATGGAATGCTAGCTACTAAGAGCAATCAAAGGGACTTCTAAATTTACCTCTTCAAATTTTTATATGGAGAGCTCTTCAAATATTTTATTTCTCTATTATTCTTTGTTCTCTAACAGTATCTCCAAATCTGCCTCCCCATGTTCTATCCTCTCCCGAATCCCCTGCCGCCACTCACCTCCGCCACCAGTCCTCCGCCTCTCCCTCTGCCCTCCGGCCCTCGACTCCTCTCGCCTCCAGATCGGCCGCCACTCCTCCTCCCATCGTAGCAGCAGCACTCGCCGCCCGCTGCCACCCCACTCTTCTATCCCTATCTACCCTGACAGCACCGCCTCCCCATCCATCTCCTCTGATTCGCCTCTCTGCCTCCCCTTCCGCACTCCCTTCCCTATCTCCAGTCCCCTCCCCGCCCCTCACGCCCGCCCCTCCCCTTCCTCTTGGTCCCGGGGGGTTGCCTGGCGACCATGACACCCCTCAGCCTGCACCCTTCATCTCCCCCTCCCATCTCGGTCTCCCCCTCGCCAGCCGTCCTCGGTTTCGCCCTCAGGATCCTCCCCCTCCTCCTCCTTCGCCGCCACCGCCACCACAGCAGCACCACCCACCGCTTGCTACCCTCCTGTCAGCGTCGTTGGTGCGGTGGAGAAGGAGGGAGAGGAGCACAGCACGGCAGAACACGGAGAGAAGGAGGCGCGGCGGGTGAGGGCAGGAGGAGGAAGCGTAGCACGAGAGGATGCGGGAACGCGAGCGGGAGCAGGCATGGGAGGACACGGGAGACCGATGGTGAGGGTCGGGTTGTTCGCCAACGAAAGCGAGCAGGGAGGGTGGTTTTTGGGGTCGGTAATTTTGGAGAGAGACAGCGAGGCCGTTGGAGCTCGTTTCTGCCTCCCCGCTTGCTAGAAATGGCTTGGAGAGGAGATACCGAGGCCTTGGAGTTGCTCTAATTAACTTTGGGCCAACAACTATATTATGCAACCAAACTTCAAAAGGAAAATCTACCTCCCGACCAGCATTGACCATCCGATGGAGGAGGAAGAAGAAGATGGGGGTGGAGAAAGAAAGGGAGAAGAAAGAAGAAGATGGGGGAGGAGGAAGAAGTGGGACGAGGAGGCTGACAGGCGAGCTCAACAGCAACAGTGACAGTCGGCACACCAGGAGCTAACAGGTGGTTGGATGGGTAACACTGGCGCCTTTATGTGCTTAGAGGGATGGTCTAATCGGGTGCTGATGGCCCAACTTGCCGGCCGGTTAGATCTGGTGGGAACGGCGACTGAGGTGGCAATCAATAATGGAGCGCAATAGGAGCTGGAGCAGAAGAAGGAAGAAGGGAAGAGGCCAGCGGCAAGGTGGCCGTAGGAGAGAGGAGAAAATGGCGGCGAGACAGTCGTAAATGAACAGGAGCCGGGAAAAAGAAGAGGAAGAAGGAAAGATCCGCACTGTAACGTAGGGGCAAAGTGCTGTCCAAATTCCAAAAGACCTTACCTGTACGTTTACAACTAGCTCCTACAATCGAGCTCAATTAATTAATGGCTAGCGGAGCAAGAGATTGCTAACGTACTGATTGTCGGTGAATTGTATTGAATTTGCAACATAGTTAAGCTAAATACTTGTCGCTGCAAGACGAGCTAAGCACTGAATAGCAAATACCACTTCACACAAAGAGAAGACAATAGTGTTAAACATCATGATGAATTCGATAAGAAGGCAGAGAATGGAAGGTTGTCTGTTAGTGACAGTGAGCTCAAACGGCAGTCCAATGACACTTTGGCCCAAGCTCTAATTTGAGGGTAGAGAAAAGTAAATGGTATCAAGATGATGGGTCGTGATGAATTTCAATTGAAGAAATATATCACTAATTGTTATAAAGGTCCAAACGGCAGTCCAATGACACTTTGGCCAAGCTTTAATTTGAGGGTAGAGAAAAGTAAATGTATCAAGATGACGGGTCGTGATGAATTTCAATTGAAGATATATAATTACTAATTATTATAAAGACCTCACGAGACAACCTTATTCAATGTTGGTCCAGGTGTGATGATCATACTCAATATCAAAGGTGAGAATGTAACTGCTCACTCAATGTTTACTGAGCAAGAAGTAAAGGCTGTTGTTTCCCAATGGAGCATAATAAACCTTCAAGCCCTCTTGATTTCCTAACTGAATTTCATCAAGCTTATGAGATATTATCAAGGTGACTCTATTGGCCCTCTTCACGTATATCCACAGAGGTTGCTGCTACTTTTATAGATCTCAACTTTGGTATAATCACGCCTTCTACCGAAGAATCTAGAGGCCCCTCGATGACAACATGAGGTCGATCTACTTATTAACATAACATTTAAGACGTTACTAAAGTGGGTTGGCACAAATCGACTGCATTGGTCTCACATATGAATCAAGCTAGACCTACACATACTGGCTTTTATGCTGAGTAGGTACATTATGGAAATGGTAGTATTTTGCATGAGACTATCCCTGGATTCATAAGGATACTTGGACGGTCTTGTTTTAAGATCGATTTTTAAAAACCTATGATAAGTGGAATCACCTTTCGTACAAACCTGCGCATGAAAGATTTCGCACTCTGAGTGTGCACTTTGATGAGACATTGTTTGTTGGGGTGAGTGTAAGGTATCAGGTAAGCGATGACGTGGGCACCTTCTTGCAAGCTTTGGAAACGGTTTTCGGCTCCTATGTCTCCCAGTCATGTTCAATCAACGTGACTTGATATATGGCATCATTCTGCGCGAGCTAAGGAAGAATGGACCGAGGAGAGGTATCTTTTCGTATCTAGTAGATGATGACTTATCCATTCTCAGTATGCGAGACGTCACCATACTTTTAATGGATCAATGATGTGAGCAAGATATAAAAACAGGAAGCTCTTAATATGTGTCTTTGACCAACTGTAGGTTTATCAATAGTTTTCATAACAGTGAGATTTATTATTTTGGCAAGGCCAAGAGATAGAGCATCAATACACTCAACTATTTGGACGTAATTTGGGATCTCTTTCCTTAGGTATCTTGGCACTCAATTCACCATCAAAAGTTATAGAATAGTGATCAGAATGTGTCGAACATAGATCTGAAGAAAACACTTAGTAACTGGAAAGGCGTGAATATGGCGATATGTCCTCCAGAGGTCTACTTGTTCTAATTAATTTGGTATTGAGCACTCTATCTATATTTATGTTCTCGCCCTTTTTGGTACCCAAGGGGTAAATAAGAATGTTACACTTCCATAGTTCTAGATTTTTGTTTGCAAGGCGATGACCATAGATGTAAATATAGATTGGCAACATAGAGAATTTTTGTAGACCGAGAAGGATCAAGGAGGTCCCAGCATCAATCTAAATTAAAAATTAGTCTTTGCGGTAGCAATTAAGTGCGCATTTTATAAAACTTAGGAGGGTATGGCAGGGAACTCTCAGAGTAAATATTCGAGGGGTAAATAACCTTTGTCCCAGCGGAGGTGCAAGACAGAGTATCCACGTGTGACCAGGCTATGAAGGTCACACAAGGTACATGTTCTTTCAAATTGTTACTGTTTCAAGCAAACTGTGGATCGAAAGTCAGATTGGATGATATCTGGCTCTGATGGCCAAAGTTAAGCTTGCAGTACCCCAACCCTGATATAATGTAGCTCGCAAAGCACGCCATGTTAAGGTGATGAGTACTATATAACGCCCTAATATATGCTTTCAGAGATATATCATCAGGCCTAAGTTATGAGAGCCTAGAATGAGTGGCTCATCACTGTATTGACTGTTACTCTTATCTGAGAGTGACCTCTTTCGGTAAATCTTTATTCAGTTGACAATTTTCTATCCAGTCAATGTATAGAGCTCTAGGTAACACTCATGCTCATTTCTTTACTATGTGCTCCCGGTAACACTCACTATCTAACATCTCTTCATTTTCCATAAATTCGCGTGTTTGATGACGATTGACCCATAAGTCATTTACTCTCCTATCCTGTAGTGTTCAGATATGTTTGGAAACTAATCTATCGGGTTTATGTGGGCCTCGTGGCTCATATTCTGGTAGTGCTGGCACTTTAGATGTTGGTCGATTTGGCTCTGTCGGAATATTATTGCGTTTGGTAAAAGAAAATTATAGATTCGTTACGAGTTATCTTCTTGTATAGCAACGTGGTTGAGCGAGGATAATCAAGTGACTAATGGTGGCGGCTAACAGAACTCGGAGGCAGTGGTCAAGGAAACTCTATATCTAATATAGGTGGTAATCGTGTGTATAGCCTATGTAGTTTATGATTCTAACATGTTTGTCATTATGTCTTTCGGTCAGATGACGTTGTAATAAATTTCTTGACCGTGTGCACCATAAATATAGAGATATGTTATGTATTAATTATAATTGCTAGGTAACATTTCGTTGAGACTATACTACTATCTAGCTGTGTAGCGCATAGGTCATTTAATAGTAAAAGGAGCTGTCCACCGTACGCTATCTATCGTAGCATTCAAGGAATCTTGAAGGTGCTATTAGTCCACTGACATCCATGCACATTAATAACTAGTACTCACCTTGTACGATGGTATGTGCTGTAGGTATCGTAGGTTTGCTGTACATAGGTAAGTACACACCGTAGTATAGTTTTAACTGACAGGGTCGAATCGAAGCTACGCTCGGAGAGGAAAAGAAGAGCAAGCTACGACGGTAAACCCATCGGAGTTAAATCGTGAAAGCTGCATTACTTAATCACGAGACACGCCAGACTCGCATGCGTCAGAAAGATTGTCTGAGTGGGTGTTTCTTCCATGTGGCTATGCGTTGTTTTGGCCGAGAGATCCATATCGAAGTGACGTGCCACGCATGCACGTACGCTACATCTGCACGCCATACGATACGACTATATATAACTGCATGGGTAAAGCTAGCTAGCGGCTCGATCTTGTCGTGACAAGAGCGTATAGAGACGAGACGAATTCTCTACCGTTGCCCAAACCTGATCAGCGATCGCTCGTGATCCGATGCGCACAAGCACATACGAGCGCGCGCACTGCCACGATCGAATCATATATCCAAGTTGCTGCTGCTACTCGATCCATGATCGATGCGAAATATCTGATCAGTGATGTGCTGATAGCATAAGACGTACACGGCTGCAAATTCAATCGAGCGAGATCTTTGATCGGACCAACAACGATCGCTGTTACGGCACAGTGCCACGCGACGCGACGCGCCATCTCGTTTCCTCCCTCTTCTCACCTACTGCCGTCCGCGCCATTGCATATAACCCCACCCCACAACCCTCTCTTCCCTCACACACACCAAGCTCCACCGTTTCTGGCTCCTTGCGCCCACAGAGCCGCTCTCCTCAGTCTCGCCGCCTGCAGGCCAGGTGAAGCCGCGCCTCCGATCCGGCGATGGCAAGGCTATTACAGCCGCCGCCCTCCTCTTGCGCGTCGCTGGCGGCGCTCGCTTCGTCGCTCGGCAGCGTTCACGATGACGACCCATGAGGGCGCCGGCGAGCTGGCCCGGGCGGGGCCGCGGCCGTCGTGATGCGCCGGAGCGGATCGGACGTGCCGGGCACGTAGGCGCGAGTGCATGTACTTCGACGACGTCGAGTCGAGTGCGGAGACGAGGTGGCGGCCATGGCCGGCGCGGCGCGCACGGCACGCGGCGGGTGCTGCAGGCGGGCAGGGTACATCGGCTACGAAACGCGCTAGCGGCGGACAGCGTGCGTGCTCGCAGCGCGGCGCTCCTACTACAACTGCCGCGGCCGGCGCCGAGGCCAACCCCTACTCCCGCGGGTGCAGCGCCAGCACCCAGTGCAGGGGCTAACACATCGTCAATACTGCTATCAGTCACTGGTAATAAAATGCCATGTAGTATAATTACAGAATGATGGTGTTTGATCACAGACTCGAAGGGCATGATCTGATTAGTTGGTAAGTCTGTCTGTTGAGGTGAAAAGTGATTAAGGTTCCGCTTGTGTACTCGGTTACTGGTGTTTGCATGCATTGGTGTCTCTGATTCAATTATCACCATAAATTGTGTAGAGTACCTTTGAATATTTCTCTCAGGTTCAACTGCTACCATGGTGAGTTAACTGTGTTCCTGTGGCCAATAAATAATATTTCTTCTTTCCTTTAAATTGATGTGTGGAGCCAAGAAACTATTTGTGAGCTTGACAGAGCAATTCCGGAGCTTGTCAGAGAAGAAACATCATGTCCCTTGAGTTGAGCTGTCCTTTCTGATATTACTTTTCTCTTTTTTTGTTCCCCTATTGGTTTTTGGTTGGCAAATCTTAACAGTGCTTTGAATTATTTGTTTTGGGCACCAAAAAGCCTTCATCTTTGGTCGTAGGGGAAAGACTCGTCTAGGAGAAAGATCAATTCAATGGTTTAATGAAAGTGGAGCTAGCTAGCTAACTTATTTCTATCTACACATTTAAAATTGTTCATGTCTCAGTGACCACCACTGTGGTTGGCTGTCATTTTTCACCTACGTGGAGTCCAATGCACGTAGAGCTTTGCCGGATGAGAAGAAAAAGCAGGACCTGGATAGTAATCTGGTTTAGGAGATGAAAGGTTTCTCAAAAGGAAACACAGACCATTACTACAGAACGGCTTTCATCTGGACGACACATCGCAGACGATTCAGGCGCCGTCTAGGATAGAAGCCATTCAGACGGGCCCCCGCACTGCCACACCTGTGATGACTGCGCAGGACCTAGTGTCTTTGGAAGAGTATGTCATCCAGACGGGTCGTAGCCAGACCGTCTGGAAAGAGACATCGCAGACGGCCTGTGTATCACG